>CAUYRT010077521.1:0-19740 GCA_963574885.1 Lepilemur ruficaudatus
TTTTGAATGTAACAAGATAAGTCAACTTGAGTGGTAATATATTTTGGGAAATCAGCTCACTACAAATTGTGACTGTAAACATTGTACTGTAAATGTTTTGTAGTTTTCCCCCAATAAAATTTTCGGAAGAAAAAAAAAAGAAATAGTTATTAGATTTATAATTAATTGCTTTACACAATCAAGGTAGCAAGGCAACTCAATGGGAAAAGAATTGTATTTTCAACAAATGATGATGGGAAAATTGTACATCTACTTGTGAAAAGGTGAATTTGGACCCTGATTACAACATAAAAAGCAATAGTAATTCGGAATGGACCATGTATAAGACCTAAATGCTAGCTCTAACACTATAAAACTTTTAAAGGAGGAATACCAGAGATCTCTTGCTTTGATCTAGTTAAAGATTCTTAAGTATGACATCAAGAGCATGATCTATAAAAGTGAAAATTGAAAAACTTGATTTACCGCTGCTAACAGAATGAAAAGGCAGGGAGAAAATATTTTCAAAACTTATATTTTATAAAGATCTTATGTCCAAAATGTATTTTAAAAACTCAAAACTCAATATTAAGAAAGCAAACAAAGCAATTTTAAAAATAGACAAGAGATTCTAACAAATATTTTACTAAAAAAGACATAAGATTAGATAATAGGTACATGGAGAGGGGCTTACTATCATTCTTTAGATAAATGCAGATTAAAACCATAATGAGATGTATCTACATACCTACAGAGATAAGCTATAATTAAAAAGACAACACCAAGTGTTGGCAAAGATGTGGTGAGACAAGAGCCCTCATGCATTGCTGGTGGAAACATAAAACATTAATAGTGCTGCATTCTGGGAGGCATTTTGACAGTTCCCTAAAATGTAAAATATATGCTTATTATTTAACCTAGTAATTCCAGTCCTAATTATATGATGCAAAAGGAAACATCTATTTATGCAAAATGTTGTACAGGAATGTTTATTACAGAATTATTTATATAGCCAAACACTGTATAAATCCAAACACTGCAAGCCATTCAAAAGCCTATCAACTGGTGAATAAATAAACAAAATATGTATATCCGTGCAGTGGAATACTAATCAATAACAAAAAGAACAAACTCCTGATGCATACTATAAGATGGATGAACCCCCAAAACTTTATGCTGAGTAAGAGCATACACACTCCATAGCATGTGATTCCATATTCATATGAAATGTCCAGAAAAGACAAATTTTCTGAAAACAAAAAGCAGACTGTTTGGTGCTGAAGGTGGGGCAGAGATTCACTGAAAACAGCCTCAAGACTATTTTGGGGGTTCATGAAACTCATCTAAAACTAGATTGTTGTAAATGATTGCCCAACTCTGTGAATTCATTACAAATCATTGAATTTTGAATGAATTCAATTGAATTCATTGAATTCAATTTTACACATACAATGGGTCAACTTTAAGGTATGGAATTTATATCCCCAAAATGAGAGAAATGAAAGGAGTAATCAAACCATTTCCGATGTAATCTCAGCCTTTTACCGTGAGGATGATGTTGTTTGGAAGAAAGTCTCAGGAAAATGATTATTTAGTGACAAGAACAAGGAGATTTTAAAGGATAGAGAAAACATTTTAAGGATAAACCCTAATGACATTTATGTGTTAAATTTATAGACAGTTTTTTAAGAAACCACTTTTGATTGGAATACTGTATATAGACTGTCTCTTTAGAGGACAAGTGTAGAAAGCTTCATCTAGTTGAACCAAACCTTCACTGCTTCTTGTATCCCTCCCATTTTAACTCTTAAAGAGAAAGAAAATGAAAAGGAAGATGGGAGAAAAGCTTTTACTCAATTACAATTTTTTACCTGGCACATTTTGGGTTTAATAAGAGTCAATTTGTGATACGTATATATAGATAGATATGCAATCCTCTATAATGGGAAAAATATTCAACATGGTAGTTTTGAAGCACCATCTTGGGGAATATTAAACTGATGCTTGCTAGCTCTCTTACTCACCAAATCAAAAATGCAGCCTAGTATTTATTTTAGGGAAGTACTTAACTAATATATTTGAAACAGACTAAGAGTTAATCAGAAAACTAAATCAATATCTAATGTCATCCACTTTTCTCCCCAGTTAAACCAGAAGCTATGGTAAATTTGTTGATTACTAGGGCAAAATAATGCATTTCAACTTAAGAATCAGTTGGGACACTTTTTCTGCATTGTCAGCTTACTGTGGATTTCCCCATACGGGTTGTGTTCACTCCAGCACTGACACTACATTTCTATCTTGATAATGTTGCTAAGGATTTGACTTTCCTTCCATTTATTACAAAATCTACATTTTAAAGTGGCATATGTAAATGTCATTGTAAGAACTCAATTCTATGATTTCTATAGGCTTTTGCTTTTTCTTTTTTTGTAATTGAGAAACGGAAACTGGGATGTCCTCAAAGAGGCAAACTATGATCAAACTGTACTGATTGACATCCACAACTTTGGTATGTGTGTACATAATTAAGCTCTGTATGATTCACTTCATTTGCATACCAGCTCTGAGCATTGCTGGAATACTGAGAATTTTGGAATGATAAAATATAGTAAATTAAACTATGATTTAAAGAGCTAGAAAAAAGAAAAACAAGTTTTTAAAATAAAAGGAATGAATTTGTACAATGAAAATGTAAGTGTGTCACATGTTTACTTATATATTATTATTCATATATTTTTATGAATATATAGCTTGAACCAGTAATGCTAAACATATAACATACACACACTAACAATGTACGTTTGGTTTCTACTTTGCTGGGTTCTCCTCTAATCACAAGGAATATTAACACAGTTATGATCTAACCTTCTCCTTTCACCTATATTTTAAGAGCAAAAACAGATAGAGAATCCAGTGGTAGAAATGTATGTGTGATACAGGCTTGCAATCGACAAGTGCCACTGCAAACAGTTAGCACTGATGTGCTAGGTGTATTAAACTTGGAGATCTAATTCGTGACTTGGGTGGACATAGTCAGTTGTCAAAGTTTGGGGTAAATCAGTTTTCGATTTGTGGCTTTGATTTTTTATGTAAAATTTTCTAACCATGTAAGAGAGTTTCCATGGTTTTATTCCCATGGCTATAATTAATGTTTTTATTTTTAATGCAGGCAGTATTAGCATTGTGAACATAAAATATGTATTAAAGTTAATTTCCGGGTAGTGTCCACCAGTGCTCCCCTTAACTAGCTGATTACTAGGGATGAAAAACGCAATTCGAGGAAAAGTGTGCTGCGAAGTCTCTGCAAAAATATTGCAAAAAAGGAAATTTCAAGGAACACATACTGAATATAATATGATTAAAATTGTGTATATATTTCCAAATAAAATCTGTCTGACTTCCAACAATTAAATAATTGGAATTATTGTTAACATCTGAGTTTTGATATTAGTTCCATGAATTTAAAGAACAAGTTAGAAAAAACTACCACGTCATCAGACTAGACCACCCTCAGGTAAAATTATTTGCAAGGCTCATGTAATAAAACATATGTACATATTTGTTTGCATTATTATACTAGATGCTGTAGATATAAAACACAATAGAATATGAAATTTGTCCTCAAGGATGGAAAAAGTACATTTAATTTTTTTCTTCCTTCTGTACACATAGCAATAAACGTAGCACAGTAATTTTCCTTTTTAGAATTAGTAACCATAGTATTCATTTGAATATTCAGTGGTGATGGGAGTTTCAATTTTTAGCTGTATAGGTACTTTCTAGTGACTAATATAATAGGTTTCAGAGGCCCATTAACTTTACCTGGTGTCCACATAAGTAATCACACCCTGTGTTGTATGAATGGATTACATTTTTCATAACGACCTGCAAATATAAAACCTTTCTTTCTCTCCCTATTAGCTATTCTCTCTTGGCACATAAGTAGAAAAGACATAATGAAGTACCAGGAATTTTATCTATTTGAACTCAAGTAATATCTCCCAAGGTGACATTCCCCTGGTAAAAAAGCAGTCTTCTTGGTTTTGTGTTTTAAAACACACTTATTGAGATCTAGATTTAGATGGTACTTTTCTTACAGGATTTAAACATGCTTAATAAACCTGAAGTTAATCGTTACTCTTTTCAAATACATTCAGGTTTCTGAAGCTCTCTAATTAGTTATTGTTGGCTAGTTGCCTGTATATTTTCCTAGAAAGTTTGTATCATGTCCACAGGGTGGTAGTTACATAATGCTGTTCCTACTGCTTGATGTGGGGTGTCTCTCATGCTGCCCTGTCAGAATCCTGGGAAACGGCAGAGGAAGATCTCTGGAGGTTTGCAGTGAGCCTAAGTCTGGCTGTGGCTGGGTCTTGTGAATGAGAAGAGAGAGGAGTTGATGGATATGATGAGCAGTTAGAGCAACAGAGTGAATCTGATCGGGAGGTATCACCTGGTCCACCCAAAGTCCACTCACACAAGAGATTGTTCCACCTGACAGCAGGAACCTCCCTCAAACAAAGGCAGAGAAGTGACAATTTCAGATCAAATTTCAGAGTTATGGGGAATCAACTGTAGTGTGAATTCTGAGGATATGTCCCAAAGGAAAGACGAAATTAAATGCAATAGAGCTGTGCTCATGAATTCAAAAGTTATTATTTAACCAATTTATTGATTAGCTTCTCTATGTCCTTTAAGTAGAGAGGATAAAAAGATGAATAAAATAAGCACACGCTCATATTTTGTCATCACAAAAGCCCAAAATATTCTTAAATGTGGTAAGATTTGATTTTTTTTGTTGTTGTTGTTAAAACCTAGTGCCTAAAAAGGCATTCCTTGGAGAGGTAGAGATGTTCTATGGTTTGATTGTGATAGTGATTACATGTGTGTGTGTATTTGTCAAGATCTTTTAAATTTTCCAATAAATGGTGAATTTTATTATATATAAATTATATCCAAAGTAAGCTGATGTTGGACAAAAAATACAAAGTTTTAGTTATGCCAGATAAATAAATTCTATAGACCTATCACACAGCATGATGACTATAGTTAATAATACTGTATTTTATACTCGAAATCTGCTAAGAGAGACCTTAAATGTTCTCACCATACTCACAAACAAAAATGGTAACTCTATGGAATAATTTATAAGTTAACTGTTTGATTGTGGTAATCATTTCACAATGTATATGTATATCAAATCATGCTGTACACCATACATATATGTAATTTTATTTGCCAAGCATATCTCAATAGAGAAGGAAAAAAATAAAGAAAAATAGTGGTTTATCTTTCCTTTCTCATTGATATGACAAATAATGATGTGTATTATTACTTTAGGTGAAAGTATTATTATAAAGAGTATTTGCCCATATTTATTTATGCAATAAGATATTTTTTCATTGCTCTGATGCTCTGATTGTGGAATAATTACTGTGTATAAAGTCAATTACAGCCTCTCTCTCCCTTTTTATCTCCCTCTTTCTTTTAATCATATAAACTGAAGGCATACATTGCTTAAGAAATGCCCTTTCCTGCCCTTTCCTATGATTCTTTGAAATGTCTTTTCTTCCATCAAAATTTAAAGAAATTGAATAATATTTAAGCCGTTAATGCCTTGCTTTAATTTACTGTTTTCCACTACAGAATTGGGATTGCAACAATCCACAGGCACTTCCAGCTCCAAGTGTTCAAAATCGGACTTCCTATTGTTCCTCACTAATTTGTACCTTTTGCTCTCCAAAATTCAGTGAATAATACCATCAACTGTCAGTAACACAAAATTCTAGAATTCTACTCAAGATTCTCCTGAAATGATTCAAATGATATAGTGTTCCTGTCTCCATTGGTGAGGGGTGATGTGATCAGAGCAGGCCCAGTCATAATATCTTCAGGCCAGAGCAAGAATACACATGGAGATACTTCTTTACATTAAATATTTAATTCACAAATCAAGTTGCCAGGCTGTTAAATAGAATGCATGTCATCTTCCTACCTTGACAAAGATGTCTCCCTAATGATCTGGAAACCAGGTTTGAGTTGAGAATCATCTGTCCTTAGAGTTCTGCACCAAAACTTAGCAATGCAAGAGAACTAGCACATGGCGTCAACCCTGTGTCCAACCCCCTTTTGTTCCACCCCTGCTCCTTTTATAATAGCATCTTGAGGATCTTCAAACAAACATGTGTGGATACCCCAGCCTGAGTATGGAAACTGTTTACACATGCTGTTCCTCAAGCTCAGAGATGTCCACAATAGTGGCTCAATCCATCCTAAAGAGGAAAGACCCAGGGAATGAACTCTTGCAGGTCCTGAAAGAGGATGCAAGAAGGAATTTCTAGAGTCCTGGGCAGGTATGGATTCCAGATAGGTATGTTACCCACAGGTGATTATGTCCTCCCCTTGGCCTCATGGAATCCTAGCCCCACAAGTAGGAGTGCAGCTAGAAGAGGGATAGAGAGTCCTTCAAAGTGCAGGGGCCTGGAGTGTCATTAGTCTAAGGTCCATACTTAATCAGTACACAGTTAACTTTTCATAATCTCAAGTCCAAAAAGTATGTGCTGTACCCATCCCTGGCCTTACTTGGCATGCTATCATCTTCTCTTTTACCAACTCATGGTCCAGTTCTCCTTTTATATCCCCAAAGAGGAAAAAATCATCAACACAATCTTCCTTGGAACAATAACTCTTTTGGCAGCATCTTAGAGGAGAAAAGTAAAAAAATAACAATATTAAGAGAAAATTAATGCATGCTGTTTAATATTTGCAGTACATTTTCCCTATTACTTATGTAAGTATTGCCATTGACTCTTTCTAGGTTGCACTAATATATCCTTATAAATGCAGCAGTAAACTCCTCTAGCTCTACAAATAATGCTGTTGATTATTTCTTTAATAGCACATGGTTGTCCTAATATGCAATGTGAACATAGAAATAAAAATATACATTAAAATATAACCAAAAAGAAAAACAGATCTTATAGGCTTTGGAAGTGCTATATTTTAGAATATCTTAGTATATTTTTCACACCGAGAGGAGAAAAGCTATTGAAATAAATTGTATTATGTCAAAGTACTAAGTACAGAATATAAGGATTAATGGCGATAGTTGAATATCCTTGTTCAACTATAGAAAATTAAGAATTAAGATTTGAAGAAATGCTAAATGTGTTGAAATGGAAAAGTGTAAAATAATAAGAGAAACGTTTTTGTCAATTAGTTGATAAATATATAGTTTTCACCTTGCCATTAGTCAAACACTGTGGTTTCCCAAATGAATTTATTTTCATAATAATTTGCCTTTTTAAACACTTGATGCAAAATCTTATTATGGGTAAGTATAGCTAACTATATTTTTAAAGAATTCACTTTTATTATTTATGTACCTACTTATTTGAAAGTGAAAGTGTGAAAGACATTTTTTGGATCAATATCACCAAGATGTTTGTCTATAAATTTCTGATTGAATAACATTCTACCTATAAAAAATGATAGACCTATGATTTATAAATTTATGTGGATAGCCATCCAGGGAAACCCTATCTTCCTGTCTCCCACCAGGGACTTTTCACAATCTTTAGTATGCATTTTGAAATGTCTAAGATGGGAATTATTGTTCCTGAACATTTAAAATCATAGATCCCATAATTTGTAGCACTAACTTACTTTTTGTAGAGTTAGTAGTCCTCAAAACATAGTTTGAGAAATCCTTTAATAAAATCATTTTCTACAAATAGGAAATTTCTAGAAATATTATTGTAATAGATTATACTAAAACCTACTCTGATTTTGTTTGCTAATAATAGTGTGTTATTTTTGTTTATAAAGATTATTGCCAAAACTTTCTACAACACTTAATGTAGTCCACCTGTAGTACTGATAATTTTTACAATAAAATTAATATCTGAGATGATAGAATAATATAAATAATATTGTGTTTGTGAAAAATAGAAACTGCTACAGAATAAAATATCAGTTGTCTAAAATTTGGCTTTGTAGAAGCTTGAAACACCATACTATAGCACTGAAGCATGGATGTTCTTGTCAGAGATCTAGTTCAATATTTGGTGCTTCCCTTCTTACATTTCTGATGAGGGGCAGGTTACTACATCTCTCTAGATTTGTTTACTCAAATAAAATGATGGTGAATTATCTTTCTTAAAACATGATATTAAAGAAATAAGGTATATATATAAAGCACTTGGTGGCAGCATTGATTACTTATCCACCATTCATTTTCTTAGATTTCAAATATTTTCTTGAGGAAGTACTTCTTAGTGACACTGAAGGTCCTTAACCCCCAACAAAAAGAAAAAACTCAGATTCTTGGACAGCTTGCTAGGTTTGCTATAAAAAGTTAAAGTTCCCCCAGAAATGTAAAAATTTGGAGGAGTAATAAAGAAGAAAAGCAGAAATATGAAAAAAATGGTGATAATGAAAAGATAAATACACTCATGCACACTCATGCATATGTGCACACAGACACGTGCACACCTGCACACTTACCCACCAACCACAAATACACCCACAGATGAGAAACACTGGGGTAAAAAAACAGAATAGTCTGTGATGCCAACTATTCTTACGGAGTTGATTTAACTGTTAACCTGGACTGCGATTTAATATGAGAAACATAAGGACACAAGACATCTTGAATTAATTTTTAAAATTATTATTAGAATAAGGACAGTTAAAGTGTTGACCTTTGACTTCTGTGGCAAGATTTAGCATGTCCTGTAGAACATTCTGTTTACCAGCAGAACCCTGTGAAGCTAAATTTATAACTCTGTGATCAAGGGGAAGTTCAAACATCAACTAAGTAACAGAATCAGGGCCTTATTGGATTGTTGTGTTCCAATTTCACTAAATATATGTTAAAAGAATTTGAAGGAATAAGCAGAATCAAGAAGATAATGTAAAGAAAAATAAAATATAAAATTATGATTTTTAAAACTCTTTAGAAAGATATTAGGAAAGACCAAAGAAGTATTCGAATTAAAAGTAATCTAAAATAGGTTTTCAAATTAACTTTAATCTGGTGACATGTTCCTGATTGAATTTTACGTGGCAATGCACAAAACTATTTGAGAGAGTAGAACTACATGACATATTTACTGGTTGCCACTTCGTAGTTTTCATTTTGTAGATTTCATGCCCGTAATCACTTTTAAAGCTCTGATATTTAGAAACTGTTGCCTCTCCGCTGTTAACAACTAGAATTTTTTTGACTTTAATTTTTATCTCTGATCAAAGAATCAACATCCTTTCCAAAGTTTTATGATCACAGATTCAAATAACTTTTGAAAAAAGTTGCTTCCTATGTTCCATTTAAAAGACTAGTTTATTTAAAATGTATTAAAAATCTGTGCATTGATTGCATTTTAAATGAAATGTGGCAAATCTTGTTTTAAGGTGAAGAATCTTCACTAAATAGAATCTTTGTACCCTAATATGTCCTTTTATTTTGGAATTTTCAAAATATAAATTTGGTTAGTTATGACAAACAAAATCCTTATCTATAAAATGTCCTGTTCTAAAGCAAGAATTTTGAACTTGGGTATCTATGTTAAAGCAAAAAAATTTCCCTGTGTGTCCACTTATATATTGTAGGCATTGGCTGTTTGACTTTGAAACATTAAGGAATAATGTGTTTCAGGGCAGAAATATTGGTAAAACTGTTTCTGTTGCCAAGAATGTAAGAGGACAACCCAACCTTTAAATGTGGTGAGCCTCATTTATCATCCTGTCACTGCACCATGTTTTTCCAGTTTCATCCTGGATCACAGCTACATGGCACAGAAAGAAACCTGGGCATCAAACCATAGCATACGAACAAGTAGATGGCCCAAATGTTTGACAGCGGAAACATGCCTCACTCATTGGGCACTGGTTGAGAGGGTTTGAAGCCCATTATCTGTAATTGCAGTTCAGACTAGGAGAAAATACTGTGTCCAGATGAGAAACAATTTGAATGCTTGTGTGGATTTGGATTTTGATAGCTTCTGTCACATTCCATCACTGTTTGCATGAGCATTTCCCAGTCTGTTGTCCCAACACCAAGGCCATTCATGTGTCATTTTTTTCCTCCACATTGCTTGTTCTTTTCAAAATTTGGTTTTCTATCCTCTCCTTCCCAAAACAGCCTCATGTAGATTTGCGATTTAATGTATGGCCAGTAAAAATATAAATTGCAAGGAGGTTAGATTCTGAAAGGACATTAGAGATGATTTTGTGTAGTATATACTTACTTTTCCATTTTTCTTTCCTTTTTATTTCTTGCTTATTTGAAGATATATCTAAGTCTTAGCTAGAATTTTATTATTTTCAAAATTAGATTTGATGGTGTCATTAATTTTTAAACCCAAAAGATGATAAATATAAAAATCTAATGCAAAGGAAAGAAATAAATGGAAGGAAGATTGTAATGCTGAGCCATGAATGAGTGATAAATATGGGGTGTTAACGAGACTATTTGGGACTACACTCTGCCATGAGAGGAAGAACCTGTCTGACTGGCACAAGGCCAAGTGCCATGTTCAACACTGAGGTGGGGGTGACAAAGAAATGGATCTAGACGAAACTCTGAGAAGTAGGCTAATGACATGCTACAAAGAAACATTTAGGGTACTTATCATGCCAGTATCAACTTGGAATGTGCACTCCAGTGCTGCCACAGAATGTTGGCTGCAATCTGCTATTGTATCCTTCTGTTGAAAACATTGGAGACAAAGCATTGCAACCTCACTTGGGAGAAAAGAACAAAGAGACACTAATCAAAATTAAAATTCTTTCTTATATTATTGCTTTTTGCTTATTGTTACAGATTTTCCTATGATAAATTTAGCATATATTATAGATACATATTTTTGTCTATTTCACTTTTTATAATGTTATATTTAAAATTTAATCCGCGATATTCCTTCCGAAACAGTCATCTTTCTTATTATTTTACTGCTCGCATGACATAACATTGTAACTACCTACAGCTCTACAGCTCAAGATCTTTTCAGAAGATCTTGCAACCTTTTCTCTTTCATCTGGGAGTAGGTCTCTAATTCTGTTTTATCCTTACAAGTCACAAATATCTTATGGGTGTTGGTGTCTATCTATAATCATAATAGAATCTGAATGTTAATATTTATTTTGGTGGACCATGCTCAATTTCTGAAATCCAAAATTTATTTTCATGACCTAGCTTACAATAAATGTGTTAAATGAGTACAAGGTTTGGAGACTTAATGGGCTCAATCCACAGGAAAAGATAATTGGCTACCTACAAAAAAGCATTCTGCCTTGAGAGTCAGCTAAGTGAGGAAGGAGAAAACATGCCTTACTCTTCAACAACTTTTTGTATGAATGTTTTGGTCATCTTCTACATAGCATTACTTACCACATTTCTTCTGGTTGTATATTACCTTTGACTCTCTGAGGACAGTATGGTTAGTCTTATAGAAGGGAAGCCTAATTTCACAAATTCCTTAGCATAGGACAGGGCAGTGCAGTGATCTGGCTCATGCTTATCTCTCTGGTCTCTCTACCACTGCTTCCGAGCGGTTTGCAGTCATATACCCTGAACATTACTCTCAGTTCCTGGAATGGAACAGTGCTCTTTCAAGTTTTCGTGTCTTTGCTTATGTTGTTCCCTGTTCTTATAATACTTTTCCCCTCTGATTACACTTGGGCAGCTTTCTAATATTCTTTAAGGCTTAGTTAAGCCATAACATTAAAAAAAAATTCTTCTTAGAGTTTACTTCTGGCCTGTGTTGGATAGTTCTTCTAGGTATCTACTGTTCTCTGCCTACTTCTTCAATAATAATAGCTCTTTACATGTTTTAAAATCATTTTCTCATCCTGACAAGTTTGTAAACAACTGTAATTATCACCAGCTCCATTTTACACATGTGGAAACTGAGGCAAAAAAATTAAGTTGCTTGCATAAGGTCTCACAGCTAGTGATAGAATGAATTTTAAAGAAAGAAGACTAGCATCAGAGTCTGTACAATAGAGTGCTGTCTAATAGAGATCTAATATGAGCTACAAATGCAATGTAATTTTTTAAATTTTCAATTACACACACTTCAAAAGTAAAAATAAACAGGTGAAATTAACTGTACTAGTATATTTTGCTTAATACAATACATTCCAATATCATCTCAGTATGTAACCAATATTTAAGAAATGAGATATTTTATATTTTTTCATACTGAGGTTTCAAAATCCATTGTATATTTTTCACCTAGAGCAGATCTCAATTCAAATTAGCATAACATGTGACTAAGGCTTACCTTTATTCAACATCAGTCTTTACTCTTAATCATAGCACTCTTTGTATTGAAATAGTTTTGCCTACCTCCCCATTCAACTGTGTGCTTCTTTACTGTGTAAAGAATGTGCTATCCATATTTTTTATTCCTAGTACATAGACTAGTTAGTGCCTGAGATATGATAAAAACAATAAATGTTCATTGAATTCTGTTACAGAAGTATTGCAGTTGCTTTAGAGCACAGAGATTTAGGGATACAATTTTTCCATCACTGTTGACTTGAAACTTCAAAAGATTCAACTGCTTGACCAAATTTCTAAAAGGCATGTGTTTGCCTTTTAGAGTCCTGAGAAGGTCACATAAGAAGATTGAGAAGACATGCTGGAAGCTACTATTTGAACTCTCACAGACAGTAGAATATGATTAAGGTTCCACTTTAAGAGTGCATGTAAATGCTGGTTCACTAACGCCATATATTATATAATAAATTAAAATATGGTCTAAAAGTGTTCTGAAAAATTTCTTAATTATTGTAAAATACTATGTTATATTTCAATTGTTTAGCATAAAAAGAGGATAAGAATTAGCATTGTAATGTCATGTTTGGTAAAATCTTGAGTAGAATCATGCCTCTTACATACCAGATGCCTGCTTAGTATTATCTCATTTGATTTATTTGAGCCAGGATTAGTAAGCTCAACTCCTACTGGTGTTCATTATTTATTTGAAAATGTGTCCAACTTGCCATCAACTGGGAAAGCTGGGACAGTTCCTTAAAATGAACTCTATTATAGTCAAATTGTTCCATCTGTTTTCCCTAAATGTGAGAAGATTCCCTTGATGCTAGTCAAAGAGTAAGGGCTCCTTGACTCAGAACCAGATGCAAGCTTTACACCAGCCTTCCATTTCAGCCCAATTACATTCTTGGCAGCTTGTGACACTCATGGGGTAAACTTTTTATAACAATTATCAATATCAGCCAATTTTTCAGAATGGGCAGGAATAAACTTCAATGGCTCCAGGATGCGTTTTCTGTCTTCCAAAGGCTCTATCTGGCTGACTGCCATGGAGAATGTGTAGGAGCATAAAGGCTGCTGTTTTATGTATACTCTAGAATCAGCTAACTGTATGACTACTTAGGTTGTCAAGATTTCATCAATCTAAATTAACTATTTAATGTTGTTTTAGGGCACTGGTTTTGTGATAAGGAAAAATTTTTTTAGAAGTCTAGGTGTGTATGTACATTATCTTACAATAATCAGTCAGTCATTGACTCCCTCATAAAACTACTGTGGAAGAGAGAAAGCATCTTACTGATGGCCTATAGGCTCAATAAAATCCTGGACCTTTTGAACCCCCACTGGGCTGGTGTGTGTGTATTGGGGTTGAAGGATCTGTTGGGGTAGAGTTGAGATATAGGGTACTAGGAGGTGATAATGTTCTTGAACCTGGAAATGACTAAATCCTGTTATTATCCAGCAATCTCTATACCTTGTGACCTCAGGTAGATCGATGCTAATTGCAAACACACAGTACTCTACTATTCACTGAATATCCATAACCACAGGAGGGAAATATTTCTTAAGTTGCAAGAGAACACCTAGATTTTTCTCAAGGTTTAGGTGAAGACTTTTCTCAAAGTTCAAATCTTAACATTACACTTCTGTAAAACCTAAAGCAAAGAAACCGTTCAGATGAGACTAGAAGATGGTGAGAAGACATTAGAGTCCTCTGGCCTCTTAGCCAGGCTCTAATGAGTTCAATCCATGGAGGAAGGAATTAGAAGATATCAGAGACCACATGGACTTGGGCTTCTTAGAAATTCAGCCACAGAAATTGTGGAAGAATAAAAACCAGGCACACCCTGATCACAATCTTTGAACATAGTGACCTCTCACATGGGTAATTGTTTAGTTTGGTTTATTCAAATATAGTTCCTAAACATGGGTTGTCCTCAAGGAGCTTGTGCAACTGTATTCGTAAATACAAATTACACTCAGCAATATGTCCCAAGAATAGTGTGCCATCATTTCTGTGAGATGTTAATAAATCTCTCCATCACTAGAAAACAAAAAAAAAATCAGGTGGAGGAAATCACAACTGAGTTTATCTGAAACATTCCATCGTAGTAAAAGATCTGAATAGAACGGCAGTAAACACAAACAAGCAAATATGTTAGCTTTGCTAAACAATCTCCTAACCTTTTACCTGGGGACCTTTTTTTAGTGAAATCTGTGTTAGCATCATTAAAGCACATTTTAAGATACATCATATCTTTTCTCCTTTCTATGAATTAGTTTCAGTTATCAACAGTTGGAGGATCTCTCTTACCCTGAGGGAATGAGGATTCTAAAGCGTATTTGGAAGGGGTGTAACTGTGGAATTTGGGGCAATGCTGGAAGATACTGGCCAATCTGAGGGTCACAGTTGCTTTTCCCCGCCTGTAAGGAAGATTCAACAAGAAGCACACTGGCAAGGGAGTAGCTGGGGCCCTCAGTAAGAGGGAGCTGTAATCTGTAGATAAATATAACATGTCTATGTTCTTTTACATGTAGGCTGTACTGTAATATGTGCATCTAAAAAACTCCATAGATCATAGATCATGAACCCCCAGCACCTCCTCCTACCCCGACTTTATTATATGGCCTTAACAACAGATTGATCTCTTTTAGGAAATATTAAGCATGATCATCAAAATATAAACACTAAATTTATAAACAATCAAAAATTATACAAAAATTTACAAATGTCATGAAATTCTACTTATTTAAAAATTTTTGTAACTATCTGAAAGGAGAATATTGATTATTACAAACAATGAAGTATCAGAACCTATTTCTGTTACCACAAAGAATAGTTGTCAATCAATACGAAACTAATAAATATTTAATAGTTTCTATGTATGTTACATACTGAAATATTTTTCAGTTATTACAAATAATGTAAATAGTATTTAATAGTCTAGAATGACCTTTTCTATCAACTGAGGTAAAATCAGTGTACAAAAGTCCATACAGAGTGGCATTAAATGTTTAATGTAATAAAAGAGACATAATGTCATTGTCTTTGGAAGTAATGCTAATAGCATTTTAATTTCCCTTTTTAAAAATATTTTCTGTAATCTCTAAAATGAGTTGTATTGTCATAAAAGCATCGAGAGGATTCTTGGAGGATGGCAGAACAGGAAGCTGCAAGAATCTATCTCTTTAGCTAGACAAAAATTGCACTGGCAGAATCTGTCTGATTATTTTGGAACTCTGGAGCCTATTGAAGGCTCGCAATTTCCAATGGGAAGGTTTGAATAGTAAATTGTGGTTAATATCAGTCAATTGCAGGCCTTAGCACAGTAGCAGCTATCTCTCCCCAATCCCCAGCTCTGCGGCAGGCAGCGGTGCATGTGTTCCTGGAGCAGCTTGCATACAGCTTGTAGGATCCAGGGTGCACAAAAAGGCCCTTATCCTCTGGATATCAGGGATCTGTGCTCTGGCATCATTGACTTATGCTTTGAATAATAGAGGTGCAGACAAAGAGGCCGTGGTTGTTATGGTTTTGCCCTTTACCGTAGTTGCAGACCTCTCTCCCTTTGACTGAAGTGACTTTCAAGGGATTTAAAGGGCCAGCACCCTTTCCCCCTACTCTCCATTTTTATAAGATGTGTTTGTTTTGTTTTTTTCCAATTTGGAAGTCACATATTAAGGACTAGAACATAAAAATAAAAAAACACACAAAATCCTGCATCCTGCACATACAGAGAAATTGGAAAGGCTCAGTGCATGCTCAGAGAAAGGTGCAGGATCAAAAAAGACCTGAAGACTTTAAGTTTACACTTCAGACTATTTCTCAGCACAGAGACCACCTAGAGAAAAAATACAAACAAAAAAAACAAAGAAAGAAAGAAAATACACACACACACACAGACAAACTCAGCAAACCTTAGGAAAGGGAAAAATCTAATTTTCAGAGTTACCACATTATTAGATTCAAATGTCCAGTTTCCAAGGACAACAAAAACAAAAAAACACAAGGCAGACAAAGAAACAGCAAAATATGGCTTATTCAAAGGAAGAAAAATAAACCAACAGAAATTGTTCCTAACAAACTTTTGATTGCAGGTCTACTAGACAAAGACTTTAAAACAACTGTCTTAAAGATGCTCAAAGACTAAAGGAAGATGTAGAGAAATCTAATAAAATAATGTATGAACAAATGCAAATATTAATCAAAACATAAACACCTAAAAATAAACCAAAAACAAATTCTGGAGCTCAAAAGTACAAGAACTAAATTGAAAAACTCACTGGAAAGATTCAAAAGCATATTTGTGCAGGCGAGAAAAAAAGAATCAGCAAACCAGAAGATAGAACATTAACAAAGCTGATTAATAGAAAGTAAAATGATAGAAGAAAAGTAGCAGAGTGTAAAGGACTTGTGGGATACCATCAAGCAAACCAACATATACATTATGGCAGTTACTAAGACAAAGAGAGAGAGAAAGGGAAAGAGACCATATTTGAAAAAATAATGGCCACAAGCTTCTCATATTTGATAAGACATAAATAAAACATCCAAGAAACTCAATGAAATTCAGCTAGAAATGAACTCAAAAACACTCACATCATGATACATTATAATCAAACTGTTGAAAACCAAAAACAGAGAGAGAATTATGAAAGTAGCAAGAGAGAAAGAAATCATCACAAAGGATCTTCAATAAGATGACCAGCACATTTCTCATAAAATATGTTGGAGGCCAGAGGAAGGTACTGAACTAATATATTCAAAGTGCAAAGAAAAAAAAAGAAGAAGAAGAAGAAAAGAAGAGCAAAAACTAGGAATATTGTATCCACCAAAACTGCCCTTCAAAATTGAGGGAGAAATTAAGACATTTCTTGGTTAAAAAAAAAAAAAAAAAGCTGAAGGAGGTTTTTTTCCCACTAGACTTGTCCCTCAAGAAATACTAAAGAAAGTCTTGTGGGTTGAAATGAAAGGACACCAGACAGTAATTCAAAGATATATTGGGATATATTTTAAAAGACAGTATTATTGTACAATGGTGTGTAACTCGACTCTTGTTTTCTACATGATTTAAAGGACTAATACAATTTTTAAAAAAGTATTAGTCTAAAAGCTAATATCACTGTAACTTTCCTTTGTTAACTCACATTCAATTTCCTACATAATTTATGAATAAAAAGATTAAAAGAAATATAACTTTATGGTTTTTTTGGGTACACAATGTATAAATGTGTAATTTTGTGACATTATCATTTGAAAGAGATGGAGATGGACCTTTAAAAAAGCAGTTTTTGTATGCTATTGAAGTTAAACTGGTATAAATTCAGATTAGAGTGCTATAACTTTAGGATGTGAAATATATTCCCCATGGTAACCACAAAGAAAATAGCTATAGAATCTAGACAAAAAGAAATGAATAAATTTAAATATTTTACTACAGAAAGTCAAATAAACATAAAACAAGATAGTAATGAAGGAAATGAGGTACAAAAAGCTATAGGGGACCTAGAAAACAAATATTAATAGCAAAATGACATCATAAGGTTCTCATCAGTAATTACTTTAAATGTAAATTGATTAAACATGCTAATCAAAAGACAAAGATTGCAAAGTGCATAAAAATATGGTCCATTCATATGGTGTCTATAAAAATATCACTTTAGATTCAAAGATATAAATAGGTTAAAAATGGAAGGATGGAATAATATATTCCTTGAGAATGATAATCAAAAGGGAGCAAAGTGGCTATAATAACATTAGACAAAATAAATTTTAAATTTAAAAAGTTTACAAGGTATATATAAGAAGATTATATATTGATAAAATGTTTAATAAAGCAAAAATACAATAATTATGAACATTTATGTACTTAATAACAGAACATAAAAATATGTGAAACAAAAATTAACAAAATTGAATGGAAAAATAAACATTTCTACAATAGTAGTTGAAGACTTCAGTATTTCACTTTCAGTAGTTGATAGAACAACCAAATAGATTATAAGTAAGAAAATAGAGGACTTGTACAACACAATAAATCAACTCAATATGAAAGTTATATAATACTACCCACCATCTAGTGCACATGGGAGGGACATTTTTCAGGGTAGACCGTACATTAGGCAACCAATTCATTCTCAATAGAGTTAAAAAGATAGATTTCATACGAAGTATCTTCTCTCACCACAATGAAATGAAGTTAGAAATCAATAACAGAAGTCAAACTGGAAAATTTACAAATTAGTATAATTAAACAACACACATTTAAGCAAGTGATGGTTAAAAGAAGAAATCACAAGAGAAATTAAAAAAAAAATACTTACAATTGAGTGAAAACTTAAAAACGAGATACCAAATGTATGGATGCTACAAAGTACTTACAAATGCTTACATTAAAACAGAAGAAATATCTCAAATCAGCAGCCTAACTTTACAGCTTAAGAAACTAGAAAAAGAAAAACAAACTAAAAGCAAATCTAGCAGATGGAAGTACATAATAATGATTAGAGCAGAGATAAACAAAATAGAGAACAGAATAAGAAAATCAACAAAACCAAAAGTTGGTTCTTCAAAAATATCAACAAAATTGAAGAACCTTTAGCTAGATAGACCAAGAAAAAAAGAAAGCAGACTCAAATCACTAAAATCAGACATGAAAGTGTGAACATTATGACTAATTCTACAGAAAAAAAAGGAACACTACAGAATACAATGAACAAATGTACTCCAACAAATGTTAAATTTATATAAGCTAGATGAAATGGACAAATTCCTAGAAACATAAAGCCTGCTAAGACTAAATCACAAAGAAATCAAAATCAAAATAAACTTATAACTCATAAAGAGATTGAATTGGTAATAAAAAAATCTCCCAGTAAAGAAATTTCCCAGACCTGATGGCCTCACTAGTGAATTCTACCAAACATTTAAACATACCCAACGCCAATTCTTTTCAACCATTTTCAAAAATTTGAAGAGGAGGGAACACTCTCAAACTAATTCTATGAAGCCAACATTACCCTGATAACAAGCCAGAGAAGATACTATAAAATAAGAAAATCACAGACCAATATCAATTATAACATTGATACAAAATTCTCAGGAAGATACTAGTAAACTGAATTCAGCAGCATGTTTAAGGGATTATACACCATGACCCAGTGGGATTATTCCTGGAGCACAAGGATGGTTTAACATATAAAAATCAGTCCATGTAATACACCGCATTTCCAACACTAAAGATAAAAAACATATGAACATTGTTCATGGATTGGTAGAATCAATATTGTTAAAATGTCAATTTTACCTAAAGTGATCTAAAAACATCATTTCTTTAAATAAAATTTTGGATTTTTTTTTTTTGTAAAACCGTGGTAGTTCTCCACTAAAATTTAATGTTCCTTATATAAGCACCCCTTTTACATTTGATTGCTGCAAAAAAAAAGTTGTAAGTGAATTTATATCATTTAAATTATAAACATTA
>CAUYRT010077523.1:0-32380 GCA_963574885.1 Lepilemur ruficaudatus
GCATGCCTGTAGTCCCAGCTACTCGGGAGGCTGAGGCAGAAGGATTGCTTGAGCCCAGGAGTTTGAGGTTGCTGTGAGCTAGGCTGATGCCATGGCACTCACTCTAGCCTGGGCAAGGGAGTGAGACTCTGTCTCAAAAAATAAATAAATAAATAAATAAATAAAAATAAAAGTAAACAGATGTGATAGTCACTTACTATTTCACAGATACAAATAAATCTTTTTGGCAAGAGCAATATTGCACTCTACTTCAGATCACTCCCAAACTGAGAAATAACTCAATTTCAAGTGACCAATTCCTAAAAGACATGTTTCAACTATATCCAGTGATCAAATAAGAATTAAAGGCCTTGTGATAGAATAACACAAGATGATCATCTTCTGGATCACTTTAAAGCTTGCCTTCACTACTATTTTATGTTTATACATTTATATCCATGCAGTAAATTTTATAGGTGGTATCAAAAACAAGCATATATATATATATATAGTATCTGGCTTTCAAAAAGGTTTAGAGGATATCCATATATTTTTCATTTACCCTTATACAATACCTCTGAGAGGTAAGAAACATGCTTTTTTCTTAATTTTCTCCATTTAGTTATCAAATTCCTCCAAAGAGCACACAATTCAATATAAGAGAATAAGTCTCAAACATGGTCACATTATTGTTATTTTTTAAATTGATAAGTATTCTTTTATTTCCATACTCTGTGACATTTGCAGCACAGGTATTCAACCTCATGGGAATGTTAAAACCCACACTAGGAGGGTGTCCAGTGTGTTCAGTCCTAAACTTTAGGAGATGCGGCTATGGGCACTCACAGGCCAAGCCTGTAAGTCCTTAAGGGGAACTACTCATCCATGTCACCGGCCAGGTGGATGTGCTTCCTCCAAGTGATGGGTGTCCTCCACCAGGAAAACATGGTAATATTTTAAGTAAAAGACATGAGCGAAGAAAAACAGAACAAAACCAAAAATGACCAATACAAATGGGAGAAAAGAGAGAGGCAAGCATGAAATTAAATAATTATAGGCAGAAAACAAAATTTAAAGCACTAGGTGTTTAATGGTCTCTTTATTTCCTTCTTCTTTCCATTATCTAGGAATTCATCACAAAACTCTGTTGATAATGTACCACACAGTCCTCTTCAGCCATCATCAATTTCAATGATTTCTCTCTTCTTGCTTTAAATAATCCTGAGGTCCATACTCCAACATATTCTTTCTACCCACCTGAAGACAGAAATAGTCTTCTGCACTCAGGTAGTGCAATAGAACATCATCATACCAAAACCCATTTTACTAATGTTGTAAATATATAATATGAATTTTAAGATTATATTATCTAGTTATTAGAATTTTAAAGTCTATATCATTCTAGAAAAAAAATGTTATCTATACCCCAAAATTTCTCAGTGCATATGGACTTAACATAACCAGGCAAAGTTAAATCTATTGCCTTGTTGCATACAGGACTATGGGGGGTGAAAATGTCACAGCAGGACAGGAATGGGTAAATAAACAGACCACTGCATATGCTTTCCCCTTTGGGGGTTGGGATTAGAGGACAGATGTCTGAGGAAGACACTGAACCAAAATCTATAGATACCACTAAGTTCCCTTCATCAAGCAATTCCAAGGTAATTAACATTCTGCTATGGCAGAAACACCAAGAAAACTCAAAATGGTCAGATGTATTAGAAACCTACAGAAGTGAAGATTAGATATACAAACCTCCAGATTATCCTAACAGAAACCTACACCTTACTTAACTAAAAATAAGTTAAGGCCACTTACAAACCTGCCTAGGATTTTTTTCAGCCCTGATGAAAAACAAAGGCAATCCTATGGGAATGCAATGAAAACCCAGTTTTGGCTGCAAAGAAAACGGGAGAAGGGCTGTAATTCTGATTTAGCTAACTAAATCAAAACTAAAAAAACACTGGCATAATTATCTGGCAAATTGATGCTAAACCTGTTTCATTAGGAATTTTGAACTTTGAAGATGGGTATACTTGGTATGCAGCACAAACCTTACTAATCAGTACTACCCCCTTTATACACCAAGGTGATGCAACTGACATGAGTCAAGGCTACATTCAGGCTTGAACTTGAAGACCTTGTTTTTACAGTAGAGACAGATTTGATAAAACAGCTCCCTTCTCTCTCCCTGACATCCCAGATGTGAGGCAAGGATTTAGAATTTGACCAGACAGCATCCAGTTGCAAAGTCTAAAACCAAAGCCTTAAAGTAACTGATTTTCTTAACTTCAGGGCTACTCAGGGGCACTTTATGTTACACTGTCCTGTGTGTAATCAATCAATGCAGATTGCTAAGCCATCCTCAGCAAACCTTGACCTGATTTAGTAGGATATAAAGATAGCAAACTTCGTACCTGGCTAGAGTTGCTCAGTGCTCCTGCTTAACATTCTTAAGGAAACATCAATTGAATGGCTTCAGTCAGCACTAGGTAGCAAAGCCCAGTGCTACCATTAACCTCCAAAGACCAGCAAGGTTTTCTTCTCCTTTTGCCCCTGATTTGTTCTAACAACCAAACTCTTTCTCACTTCCTTTCTCCTCCAAACTCTGCATGAATACCTGAAGACAACATACCTACAACCTTATAAGCATCAAGGACAAAAATATAAATGATGCAATATAAATCATATTTTTAAAAATCTTGTCATATTGACATGCAGAAAATTCTAGCACCAAGAACATTATTAACAACACTACAAATTTATTACAAAAGATATCTCTTGAAAGATTTTTGTGTGATTTACTCCAAAGAGTGATCAGGAATTACAAAGAGGAAAAAAACTGATAGAAATGAAAGCATGATTTTGTATTTCTTTCATTGAATTTGTTACAACTATTATAGTTAACCTACCTCAAGTTTAGGTAAGTCAGCATCTGCAGATTGACGATGGCCTCAGGAATGACTCTGATACAGTTGTGATACAGATTAAGGATTTCCAGTGATACAAAATGGCACAATTCCATTGGAACTTCAACCAGTCTGTTTTTAGATAAATCTATAAGAAAGGGGAAGAATACGTTGTCAATAAATCTTCAACATAATCAATACAATCTTATCAACCCTGAGCACTGTTTTTCTTAACACTATATATTTAGACCAACATTATCTTTTTTTTTTTTTTTTTTTTGCACCTCTGTTACTACGGCATTGTGATTTCTGTTTCCCTGACAAATTCAGGGACACATGGAACATGGAAAAGCAAAAATACTGCTAAAATTTTTTAGTTCTCTAGAAATGCAAATGACATATTTTTTAGCATGGTTTGAAACAGCAAAAGATGAAAAACAAATAAAATAGCAGAGGGCTAGTTGAATATTAATATACTGTTAATAAATATTATAAAATAATACTAAAATTAAATCAATCTATAAATATTACTATAATATTAATTCTATGTCATGTGATGGAATATAATATCAAACATTATATTCCATAATGAAATACTAATATTATGCAGCTATTGAAATGAAGGCAGCAGCTCTCTATGTGCTGATATAAAACAAACTTCAAGATATATTGCAAATGTTTTTGAAATGCCAGTTAAAGTACAGTGCATATAGTATTTGTGTTTTTTGATGAATATTTACAATTACGTTTGAGTATAATTAGATTATCTCTGGAAGGCTACACAAGAAACTGGTAAAAGTGGTTGTTTCTGGAGAGAGGATCTCTGGCTAGGTGAACAGGAGTGGGAGAGGGGGAGACTTCTCACTGTAGATACTTTTGTACTTTTAGAAATATGAATGCATTGCTTATTTGATTATATATGATATGCAGTATACACACATTATTATAACATACGTAATAATCTATATTGTATAAATACAAATAAATACATATATCATCCTCCCATCAGCCTTCTTATTCTTTCACTGCACAAAGAATTCATTTCACTTGAAAAGACTTAAGAGGCCACGACAAACTGTGAAGTCCCTTGTATTAAATTAAGGAGAATATTGAAGCAAGCTTCCTTTCACGGATATTTAGAACCTAAACAGAAAACAATTCCAGAAGTCTCCCTTGTTCTTTCTGAAACTCTTTACTAGACACGGTGGTTTTCATGTGTTACACTGCTGGAGATCTGCCCAGAAAACTTGTTTGTGTTGTTTCCTTCAGGTTCAACTCAAAGAAAATTCCACAGGGGCTGCAGTTTACATTCCAGTCTTTACCTTCCCTGGGAATTGCTACAACTAGACTATCTAGTTGAATGCAAAAGATACAGAACACACGTGGGTAGTATGTTTCAATAACTATTTTAAGTAATGGTGATGTTTTCATGGTTCGATGTCACTCATTTTTTTAAATAAACAAAAAAGCATTTTTGTGGAAATACTGTCATATAGCTACAAACCTTTCAAAAGATAATGGGACATCAAATTAATAATAGAAACCACTCCGACCTGAGAGCAGAAGACCAGTTCTAAATCAAAAACCACCTAAGATATCTGAGAAAGTAACTCAATATTCTAGGCCTTTGTTTCTGAATAGGTAAAAGTAAAGTGTATGAAACGAGATGAGTTCTGACATTCCTTTTAAATCTAAAATTTCCACGAATAAGTCAAACATATTCAGAACTCAAGTATTTTAGGTCAAAAAGTATTCAGAATCCAAGTGATTTTGTTTCATCATAAAAATTAATAGCACCTAAATATCATACAATGTTATAAAATACAAACCCACATATACTCTAATTAAATGTTGGCACATTCTTTAATGAATTTGTCATTTCATTGTAGAATCTGTATCATATAATATGAATTTTAGAACTGTTCTGTTTTTCAAACTTGGGGAAAATGTAATGTTAAGAGAAAGAAAATGTAAAATAGCTTAGATAAATTAAGCTAGTATTCAGTTTTGGCCTAAACTTACAAATGGCATCATTATTAACAATTTGCTAAAAAAACATGCTAGAAGAATGTTGTAATTAGTGCATAAGTCTGGTATTTTCATTATCATTTGTAATACAGATTTTATTTGCTCTCCTTCCTTCTCATCTTTTCCTTCATAATCTCCAGATTTGAGGGGAAAAGCTGGCATTTTTCCTTCCTGGCAATTTCTCCCTTGGCTGTCTGACTTTGCTAAAGGCTAGTAAGAGCCTCTCAAGAGGTGGGATGAGTCCTGCCTGCTAGAAGGTATACTGGTAAAACCTTAACTTCCTCCTCATTATAAATTGCATCTGATCTTTTCTCTTTAATTCTTGTTTTTTAATTGTGCTATTCTTTTTTTTTCTTTCTAGAGACGGAGTCTCACTCTGTTACCTAGGCTGCAGTGCAGTGGCGCCGTGACAGGTCACTGCAGCCTCAAACTCCCGGGCTTCAGCGATCCTCTTACCTCAGCCTCCCAAGTAGCTGGGACTACAGGTGCATGCCACCATGCTGGGCTAATTTTTTCTTATTTTTTATAGGGACAGGGTCTTGCTATGATGATCAGGCTGGTCACAAATTCCTGGCCTCAAGTGATCTTCCAGCCTCAGCCTCCCAAAGCACTGGGATTATAGGTGTGAGTCACTCTGTCTGGCATTAGTGCTATTCTATATTGCTACTGAATATTTCTATTGCTATTGAATATTTCTATTGCTATTCTATCCTAAGTGTGCTATTCCTGCCTTTTCAGGATTCCTTTTTGAATACATTATAGGCAATACATTATAAATAAATAAAGTTATAATGTGTTAATTGTGGGTATCTGCCATGCCAGGTCTCCACTGCATAAGGAAATCTCCATGTCCACTGAGTTAGTGAGAATTTACCCATGCAGTAAGTCTCCGATCATCCTGGGCTTGTGCTACAGTTTCTACATACAAAATCTACACATAGCTTAAACCCTTTCAATGTCTATACAAAAACAGTTGCCTAGATCAGCATTGTTCAACTTAAAACAAAACTGAAAAGCAGAAAACCAAAAGCTTTCAATGAATCAGCTTATGAGCTATTTTCCTAAAGACAACATTTATTTGCCTAGTGTTTCTCAATCTTGCTGGCACACTGAAATCACTTGGAAAGTTTTTAAAAATCCTGCAGCCTGGGGCTAATAGCCAGAAACATCAGGATTCTTGAGATGTCCCCACCATGGGGACCGGAAACCCGGGTGAGCGGATGACCTAACTTATCTCACTTTCCCGACATAAACCAAACCTAAACAGGTGATGCTCTCCTAGGGACAGAGGTGACACTCAGAGGGGTTGTGGTTTGGATACCAGGCTAGCACCTTATCAGGTATCCTAATTTGGGAGAGGAAATCTTATCTAATACAGAGTTAACTACTACTAGATTAGACTCTTACTCTAAATTCCTTCTCAGCTAGTTTCTGATACAATCAGAGCAACAAAAATCCAACCTGGAATGGAGTTTTGCATGTTTTAAATTGGCCTTGATCATAGCAAATTAGGGTTTTTTCCCCCTTACTTAATCCTCACCAAACCCAGTAAGGCAGTGCTGTTGTCATTTCCAATTGTGTGCAGACACTTAGGACAGAGAGGTTAGATCACTTGCCTGAGGACACAGAGCTAGTATGTGGTAGAGCCAAGAATTAAACCAGATTAGGATAACACCAAAGTCCTGTCTTGAGCCTTTACTGGTTCTGCCTGATAGGACAGCAATACAGGCAAGAGCAGTTGCTCATATGGGTATAGCTTATAAAAAGAAAAAAAAAATAACTGACCCCATTCAGGTGACTGGTCTGCAGGCATTAAAAAGATTACACAGCTCTGTACTAAAAGTAAGTGAACTCTGATCAGGTCTCTGATATTTTTTTCCAGAAAGAAGAGCACATGTCATCGGTGCCTGGTTTCCTCCACTCAGTCCAAGATGGGCACTGTCCTGTGTCATTGCAAACCCAGCCTGGGGTCTAGACCTGCAGTGGGGAGTGGGGTACACCACAGGGCTCTGCACACACACCCAGGCAGCAAACCGGAACCCCAGAACTATGTCCTCCCCGTGTCTGCTTCTTAATTGAAGCATTCACATGAAAGCTGTGTAGCCAGAAATAAAACAATAAGAGTCACCACTGCCAAAACAAGCTCTTCAGATCCCTAAAATAAAGTAGCCAGATGAATAAAAATAAGCAGGGTAGGGTAGAAAAACAGTCAATGGAATCTTGCATGCAGTCAGCACGATCGGAGGCACGGTGTTGTTTTGTATGAAAAAGGAAAGTGGTGTCTCAGGAGGATCTGGATGAGGTCCCTGCTCTCCAGCAACAATATCCCAAGTTATCAGCCACCGCAGCCACCAAGCAGACATGCGGACAGACCAGCACAGCTGGGAACCTCATTTGCAACATCTTGCTTTATGGTCAGGAGAGAAAGTCTAATCTTGGAAGTCAAGATCATGCCCAGTTCTAGCAAGACCCGATGATACTATAAATACGTTCCGATGGAAGTTTAATTTTAGAATGTTAGTGCTAATCATGATGTCTCAACAATTGAGTGAAATGTGTATCCTTCACATATTAATCGAAAGCCCCGACCTGCCACCGAGTGCAAGGAGCCTGCTGTTTGCCTAATACCGGGGAGGGCTGCTCTGTGCCTGGCCATCTCCACCCTCTTGCTGTTCCTCCTGGGACCTCTGCCTCAGTGGAGATAGTTCTCAAGGAGGGGATGGTCTAGGGTCACCTGCCCTTTTTGGACAATCCATACCCATCTTCAGCTGGGTAGGCAAGGGTCTCTCTAGAAGAATCTCAGCTATGTCTTTCTATCCATTCTGAAATTCCTCCCACTGCTCCACGACATCCTCGGCATTTGCCCCTCAGTCTCCACTGCTCTCAGCACAGACACCCCACCCAGCACCCACAGGGCACACATGCAGAACTGCACAGGACAAGGGAGTGCAGCCCCGGACCATGAAGCAGAGCCCACACACTGAGGTTCCCCTGACTCTGCAGGACAAGACCACCCAACACTTCCGGGGCTAAATGGGCAGAAATAATTGGATCCCTAAAAATTCTGAGTGAGTCAAGATCTCAGGCTGCTTCTCTAAGAGATTTGATAAGCAATTCCTCAATATGAACCCAGAGGTCTTCCATGATCACCTACTCAAAATTTCTACATATCCATCTTCACGCCCTTTCTTTGTCCTGTGTTTTCTTTATTTTCTTAGCACTCAGATAGCTTTCAAATATAACATACCATTGATTCATGCATATTTTTGTCAGTGTTCTCTCTCTCCCTCCTAGAATGTAAGTTCCATGAAGGTTGGGATCTTTGCATTGTTCACTGATGTACAGATAAAGCTTAATAAATGTTTGTTGAATGAAGCGGATGAAAAATGTGGAAGGAAAACGCGTTCTTAGGTCAAAGAGCTTGAGTTCAAATTCTGAACCCATCATTTACCTAGGTGGACTTGGAAATCGTTAATTTCTCTATGCCTCAGTTTCTTCACCTGTAATAAGAGGATAAGAGTACTGGCCCCAGTGAATTGTGGAAAGGATTAAACAAGAGGATGCATCCAAGCCCTTAGAGCAGTGTCTAGCACGCAGCAAAGCAAGCGCTCTAATAGTCTCTGTCATTATTAGCTATTACTGGGTTCCATGAGACACCAAGAAATAAGGTCTGGGCTGAGAAGGAGCTTAAAATGTAACTGACAAGCTCATGAAGCACACTCTATATGCCAAAAAAACAAAAACAAAAACACCCCAAAACCCTGAATAATAATTCTGTATAAAGAATGAAAAATCTACGTGTCAGTTTGAAGGCTTCTCTTCCCACTAAATCTGTTTTCCCTCGCTCCATCCATTGATCAGTGTATCTATCTGATCCTCCCTGACCACAGAGCCAACCACATGGGGCTTGGTTCATTTGCACCTCGTAAGTGTTGGGAACAAGAAGTGAGAAGATGCATACAAAGCAGTTAGAAGTGGCTGGAATTCAACAAATGACAGTCGAAAATGAAATACAACTGGGAAATGGAGCCTGCTCTAACAATCTCACCATGCAGAAAGGAAGAGAGATACACAGCTCAATAGGTAAATTCTGGAGAGAATAGACATGGGTACAGATTTTCCCCTTGAGAAAAGGTCCCCAAGGTCATGGAGGAGCCCACAGGGCTGCCTGGCAGGTGCAACACAGTGTGGGACTCTGCTGGGGACAGGGCTCCCAAGACCCAAGGTAGGGTATGGGGAGGGTGTGGGGCCAGCTCCCCAGGCAGAGCAAGCTAACAGCAGCAGCTCAGCATGAGGGGAGGAAGGGCAGGAGACCTGGGGTTCTCTGGGGTGCAAGACGGAGGACAGAGGTCTCTGAAACTTTCCTTTGTGAGGCTATAGAGCCCAGATGGCCCTTCACTAAATCACATAATTAAGTATCTGAAGCGTAACAAATACCTTGTTGCTTGACTAAAGTTGAGCAGCTGATAACGGTACCTTACCAGCCACCAGTTCAGACAGTCTCTGTCACACTGTAATCAGAGGAAGACTAGTTACTAGTGGTTAAGGGAACTGACAACTGCAGCAAGGTGAGTAATCTGGGGGACGCAAAGTGAGTCCCAAGGACATCTGAGTTCTCGCATGCCCAAACGTACATGACTACGCTGGGATCAGAGAAGGGAGCGGACTTCTCTAACGGGACACAGAATAAAGGCAGAGAAGCGAGAACTCCATGGCTGCAGCCTTGCCGGTGTTTTATCATCCTTCTGGACTTGCTGCGAAGGAAGGAACAATGCACTGCTAGGAGTTTATGATTACATAAATATGGAAACTCTTGACTGTAAAAGAAATGTCATTTGCTGAGGAAAAATAAAAAGCCCTTTATAATAAAAATGGCCAAACGATAAAATTTTTCTACGATTTCTGTTGGAAGCTTTTGAAATCAAATGTACTGTAAAACAGCCTATTACCCTTCAGTTAATCCTAACCCTCAATTAATTAATTTTCTTTTATTATGTACTTTTAAAATAGAAAATAAGTACATTGGGAAAGCTAAAACTACCTCACCAAGGTAAAGAAAGAGTATGTAGAGCTTTTGTACTTCACACATTTTCACATATATGATTGATTTTCTCTCCTATTTTAAAAAGCCTTTTAGAGGTAAATCAATTTTTTAAATTTTAATACAATGTGTTGTAAATAACTGCACATTTGGGATGGAAATGTATTAGTACATTTTAAAAGACTTCCAAGATAAAGAAATGAATCTTCCCTTTTATCTGGACAAAATTACAGTTCTACTAGCCAGATAACCCATTACTCAGGTTTTCCAAATACTTGTGTTAAAATAAAGTAGAGTGAGGGCAACAGCCAGCATTCTGAAGTAGAAATCATGCAGAATTCAAAATTTATACCATATGGTGTTAATTGCATCAAATTTAATCTCAAGTGAGGTAAAAATTCAAAAGCTATTCACAGGCTCTCTGCCAATTTCAACATATTGCTTAGGAAGTCAAAGCAGGAATCATCACCACAAATTTTAACCAATTAAAAAAAAAAACCCTTAAAGATATTACCAGCGATATTTTTAAGTAGATAAGATTCAAGAAATTTAAAGCTACTGTAAAATATTTAATTTTAATATCCCACAAAAAACAAATTTTATATATGAGTCTATTTGAAAATCCATAGTAATTTTCTTGTACATAATGGAAATACTATTTTTAAATCATGAATTACATATTTTGTGTTCACAAACGTCCAGAGCAGCCCAAGTTGTAATCTCATTGATATGTCCTTCTTGGAAACCAGACATTGTTTTGGGGAATTTTAAAGTCGGCTTTGTTCACTTTTGGATAAAAATAAGAACTTGAAATTTCAAACAAAGCCCCTAGTTTAATAGACAGCAAAATGGGCAATTAATTATGCTTTTCTGTTCTGTGAAAACTTCTTCTGCACAGAGTCACTGAACACACATTGTGTGCCTGCTGTATGCCAGGAACAGGTCTGAGCAGGAGGCACAGCGAACACTGGAAAAACCCCTGCCCTCTGGAACTCACATTCTAGTGGGGTGACGCAAACAAAACTATTAATAACACGTAAAAATGTATGGTATGTTAAAGAGATGGAAGTGATTTTAGAGAGAAAAATAAAGAGGAAAAATGAATTGTGAAATTTGGGGGACGGGCTGCAACTTTAAACAGGGTGACCAGGGGAGGAAATCACAGCTCAGGTGACACATGAGTGAACAGCTGAAGTTAAGAGAGAAAGGTACGGGGATACGTGGTGGGTGAGCCTTTCCTGAGAGACCAGCGAGTGGAAATGCCCTCGGGTGGGGGAGGGTGGCACACTGCAGGAGCACCAGGAAAGGCTGGTGGCTCCGGAGGAGGGAACAGGCTGAGAAAATAAGCAAATGGGCGGATGGGGTAGCCAATCGCATAGGGCTTTCGGCCGCTGTAAAAATCTGGCATTTACTGGCCATTGGAGGATCGTGAGCAGGGTCTGACTCACCTTTTAAAAGGCTTTCCCTAGGTTTGTTTTCAGAATCTAGGGCAGGGAGACCAGTGAGGACCTGCAATGATCTAGGGAAGATGGGATGGCGGTTAGACGGGAAAGTGCCAGTGAAAAACAGTCACTTAGATTCAGGTTATGTCCTTTGAAAGTAGAGCTAACTGAATCTGCTGATTGGATGGGGGTCTGAGAGAAAAAGAGTAGTCAAGTGTGATTCCAAATCTGGCCTGAGGAGTTGGAAGAATGGATTGCCATCCTTAGATGTGGGAGCCCACAGGCAGATACTGCTGGGCAGGTCAAGAGTTGTCTTGGAGACGTTAATGTTGAGACGCCTGGTAGACACACAGGTGAAGAAATCAGGCAGGGAGAGGTGAAAGGCTGGAGCTCAGGACACACATGCGGGGAGCTGTCAGAGTATAAATGGCACGTAAAGACATAAGATCACCAAGCAGTGAGTGAAAATTTCGCCAAACACTGTACCCTGGGACATTCCAACCTATAGAGGCGGGAAAAGGAAGGATAGTTAAGAGGGAGTGCTCTGTGGGGAAGGAGGAAACCATGGCTACGCGGGACCTTCCCCTGCAAGGAAAACCACCCACACGTTCATTCAGTCTGTCTTCTGTGGACGTCTGCTATGAGACAAGCAGACCACCTAGATATTGTAGAGACAGGCACGAGTAACACTGAATTCATCACCTCAGGCAACTCAGAATCTGACCAGAGAGGGAGACAGGTGAACAGAACAAAAGGCACAATGAATTAGATCTGCATTTACCGGCACAGTTAAAAGCTCAGCTCCGTCTGTAAAGGTTGAGAAAGGCTTCAAAGAGGAATTGACCTGTAAGCAGGGTCTCTGGGTTTTAAGTCTCTGGGAGCTTGGCAGGGCAGAGTGGAAAATCCACTCTGGATTAGCAGGTGCGGCCTGGATGAAGACTAGAGAGGGATGGGGTGGCTCTTTGAGAACTGCCACGGCTGAGGCGCATGGGATGGAGGCTCAGGGATCCACGGAGCCAGCTGTTAGAGGCAGTCGCTACAAAGATCCAAGTGGGAATGAGGTGAGCCTGAAGTCAGGCAGAGACAGGTGACAGGGAAGGGAGGAATGGGCAGGGGAGATATTTGAGAGGTAGACTTGGCAGAGCTTAGTAGTTAATTAAATATAAAAAGTGAAAACAAAGGAAGAGCTGGGGACCTCAGGGGCTTTCTGGCATGGCTGAATGCCTGGAAGGGTGCTACTTGATCAAAAGGAATGCAGAAAAAGAAATAGGTTTGGGGGTGACGGTGGGAGAGAAGAGTCACGATGAGTTCAGTCTGAGACCATTGATTTAAGGTACATATGGAACAACCAAGCAGAGGGTCTGTTGACCATCGATTGTGGGTCTGGAGCCCATGAGAAATGTCTTGGCTACAATGCAGGCTTGGAAGACATCAGCATATAAATAAGGAGTGGCTGTGGGTGACATCACCCTGGAAAATTGTGAAAAATGAGGAAAGAAAATGAGGTAGGAAAGAAACTTCCAGCAGCTGCTACCACAAGGCCCATGCCTTTCTCTTTTCCATCACAACTTCCTGAAATGTGGAGGCTTGGCCCCATGGCTCACAGGCCATGGCAAGTCCTGGAATTTGGACCTCCTGAACCAAAATCCAGTGTGATTTCCATTACAGTACCCTGCCCATGTGTTCATTACACAGTTCAATGGCAATGATGGTGTTCTACTGACGCCCTGGCCAACTGTGTAGTATCACACCATGACAGAATTTAATTGCTACAATAGCACTCACCTTTTAGAAACCAAACATGATCCATGCTTTAGAAATAAGAATTCTTTCAGCTATACTTGGGGTCACTATCAATTCCCAAAACAACAAAAATAATTGTAGACTAAACTACCAAAGCGATTGAGAAGTTAGACTCCTTCCAGAAATACTTCCTTGGGCAATTTTTTTTTCCTTAGCCCAAAAATATGAAACAAAGAACGAACTGTCTACAAAGTGCCTGATTTTCCAATTTTTAAAGTTCATGTTTAGCTAGGGCAGCACTGATAAGAAAGACATTTTTGTGATGGTAGTTGAATATAGTATATTCCATTGTGAAACATGAATTTTAAGGCTAGAAATAGTTTATTTATTTCAGAGGATTTCTGCATCCTTTTTTATAGATCCTCTTGGAAGCTTCTTGCTAACTTGAAAAGTAATAAAATTGTTGACAATAAAATAGAAACCATTTCACATTATTTACTAGAAGCTATAACAGAAACATAGTTTATCTAAATAATTTAGGAAACTATATTTAGCTGGTATATTATTTTCAAACATATCATTTCTAAAATACTTAGATGTAAACAAAAGGCTCAGTCTCTTGAGACTTCTCTTTTTCCTCATTTTGATCACATAATTTACACATCTAGAGTTCATGAATAACAAATAATTGCTGCTCACATATTTTTTTAAAACGAGGTTTTCTTAAAAGCTCTGAAAAGAGGTACTGTTCATGGAATATATTCAGGAGTCTATCCTCTTTAAGGCTCTTGTATTGTGCTTTAAACGTGAAGACTAAATAGGTTTTATCTTTTTGTTATTAATTGCTTTGCAAACAATTAGAAATCCAAATCTGTTAGAAAATCTTTTTTTCTCCTCTTAAGTTAAAACTGCATATTAGTCCCATGCTAACGTGAACACAAAAAGAATGCAAAATTATCCAATGCTTGCAATGAGAATTTTCTAGGTCTCCAACAGGATTCAGTGGGCAGTAACTGCCACCACATTTGCATATAGAGGGGGACATACATATGGCACCAGGCTCAAAAATGCTTGTTAACTAGCAAATGCGGGCCGGTACCACAAGTCTTCACAGTAACTATTTTGAGGACTTACTGTGTCCTGTGCACACCAAGTGTTTTCCATGAATTGACTCGTAATCCCGTAACAATTCAATGGGAGTGTTATTCCCACTTGCACAAGAGGAAACTGAGACACAGAAAGGTAAAATAATTTGACCTCTAACACATAGCTAAGAGGTGGAAAAGTTGTGAATGTATTTGATGTGCCATCAGATTGTCCATCTAAATAAAAATCGTCTTATGTATATTTTACCATAATAAAAAAATGATTAAAAAATTTTGGAGCGGGCATGGTCTCAGCACTCAGCACTTTAGGAGGCCAAGGATGAAAGACTGCTTGAGGCCAGGAGTTCCAGACCATCCTGGGTAACATAGGGAGACCCAAGCTCTACAAAAAATTAGCTGGATGTGGTGGTGCATGCCTGGAACCCTAGCTACCTGGGAGGCTGAGGCAGGAAGATCACTTGAGCCCAGGAGTTCAAGGTTACAGTGAACTATGACCATACCACTACACTCCAGCCTGGACAACAGAGCAAGACCCTGTCCCTAAAAAAAATGAATAAATAAAAATAAACAGCTAGATCTGAACTTGACAGGTAGATAGGTAGATTAAGAATTTAACAGTAAGAAGAAACAATAAAATAACTAGGAAAAAAGTAGAAAAGCTGGGATTTAAACCTAAGTAATCTAGCTTTAGAGTCTATGCTACATACTAACGGTCTTCCACAAATTGCTATTTTATGGATTAAAAACTATCCAAAGTGCTAGTTTTTAGCACTGCCTCATTATCATCAAATTGAGTTTCAGAATAACTTAACAGAACTTCATGGCTTGCTGGAAAAGATGCACTGGGATGTCTGGCTGCTGAACCCATGAGGGACAAGCCCCAGGACAAGTTTGGAAGCCACCTAGAAGGCCTCCAAATTGCAGGCACTTCATTTGTTGTAAAGAGACAGTCACTATCAATAAAGATTCCAAAGGAGAACGTATGCCAAGTGCGCTACTTTTGGACCTGTAGTGTGAGGGAAATGTTTGCTATGGAAAGGGTGCATAAAATAATCACGCTCATGTTTTAAGAAACCACATGCATACAGCACAGAACAAACAAAATTACAGTTTTCCAAAATACCTCAGAGTTGAAAGCTTGCAAAAAGCCTCAAATCTTCACTGCAGATCTAAAATAGAGTTCAGAGAGAGGAAGGAGGGGGCAGATCCCAATCTTGAGGTCTCCTAGTGGCCTTCAGACAAAAAGATTCCCAGATCCAGGGAGCACATTTCTCCCTGAAGGCAGAACTAACTAGAAGGAAGGCGGGGTGGGATTGCAGAAAACCAAGGAGAAAACCAGATCTCCCCAAAGCCTGCACTTACAGTGAAGAACTTATAAATGCTTCATACACATGACAGCCCACCTCCTCCATTTTACCATCTTTCATATATTAAATTAACTAGTGTTTTCTCACCATTGTTCTGGATATCAGTTTAGCTGCATTTTACAAAGGAAGGAAAGTCAAAATGTACCTCTCCCCATGCCCTCACTGCAGAGTATAATTTCCAGTTAAAAAACAATGCAGTCCTTTCCCAGTCCCAATTTCTGAATGCACACAAAAGCTTGGCAGAGAACTAAAAGAGAAACAGAACTGACTGCCTGGTAAAGCTCTTGTCAAATTGTGGGACCTCAGAGAATGAAATATTATAAATGTGCCTTGGATTCTTACACAACAGGTCAAGTTAAAATAAGAAAGATGTATCTTTAGATTCAGATGTCCCTGATTTGTAAAACCCTCAGTCCATCCTTGCTAAATCTTAATAATCAATATCATTCATTAATCAATTTGCTGAGGAAGTAGTAATAATAAATAGTGATAGCCTTCTATAATTCTGGAAGCTAGGACCACAAGGAGAATGCTCATTTTTATGACTTATGATCAACTGTCCCTGGAAGGAAGAGAACAATATTCTGCCCCATCCATCTGTTGTTCCACCCACTGATGTCGCCCCAGGGACCCAAGGCCTAGATAAGCTCTGGGACTTTCCATATGGCCATTATCATCAATTTTCAATGAGCACTCATTGAGTGAGTGGCAAGAATATTGCAAAAGAAAAATAAAGTTAATCAATTGCCCTGTGGTTCTAAGAATGAGGTTGACTGACATCATAATTATCATCTTCACAAGCCCTAACGAATAATTCTGTATCTTACCCTTGTCCAGGATTCTCCCTGAGCCCCACTTTCCTTCCTCACCTTCATCCCTCCAACTTCACTTACTTCAATCCTGTCTTTAAAGACCTGATCGATTGCCACCTCTGGGGGAAACCTCTGCTCCATCCAGCTATAAGGGATGTCTGACTTTTCTAAGGCCTCCTGTAGGTGGACCAGGTGAGGGTCTCAGTCATGTTGCCCTTAGACCGTGGTTTGTGTCTGTTCAAGCTAATGGGCATCTATCAAGTTACTCGTAGGAAGTGACGTGGGACACAAATTCCAACCTACACTGCTAGCTCCTAATTTGTCCTCCTGTTCCCATTTTCCCCATTTCCTAGTCTTTCCTGCCCATTCCCATAGACACACAGGCACACAGCCCGTTCCCCAGCCCACCTGGCAGCAGTACCACAGAGCCCTCCACCAAGTCTAGAGTTCCACTGAGCACCCATGAGGATGCTGGGGAGGCTCGGTGAGGGCAGAGTCAGAGGCTGAGTTACAAGGGGCGCCAGGAAATGCCGACTGACAACTTCCGCCATCTGCTCCCCATCATTTTGAAGCCTTTCATGAACCATGCAGTTAGAGATACTAATGGTGCTTATTTTTATTTTTGATTAGCACCTAAGATGATGCAAACTATATTTCCATAGGTCTAGTATGAAAAAGTAAAAAATAAAAATAACAGTGACATTAAGAAATAAAGGACAACAATGGGCTGCAAATCCACAGAAGGCAATCAGTTTTCATTGGTACTGTTTCATTAACTGGGGAAAGGTGTCTTTCTCTCCCATAAAGGATTTTATCCTGGTTTCATCGGTTTGCTGTTCTGCTCACTGATATTGTCCTTGAGAAGTTCTGCAACTGTGCCCTTGGGTTATTGTTCATATGTTGGCCATAGCTTACCAGGAACATAGCATTAAAGTTCTTGGGAAAGGACTTCTGAGATATCTTTATTTACTTCCTGGAGTTCAGGGAGATTTAGTGGGCCACTAAATCTCCCTGAATTCCAGGGAGAGTTCACTATCAAATTTAGAATGAGTAATATATTCAAAATAATTTAAAAACTTACTATATGGATAACCCAGTGTGTATGTTTCACAATGTGTAGCAGCAGCCGTAGGGCCGGATGTTGTCTGACTACGTGACACGTTTCTATAATGCGAATTAGACTGATCACAGGGAACTGGCGATGCCATAATGTAGGCATCAGGCTGGTTCATCCGTGATTTGTCCCCACACGTTACTGTTTTGTATGTCCAGGTAACAGCAGCTGAATACAAAGTGCATAGGGAAGCTGAACAAAGCACCTCACACAGCACCAGAGTCCACTCTGCCTGTTCCCTTCACAGTCTGAGCCTGTTGGACCTTGTGTCCTAGATGTGCCTTCTGCATGATTCTCTTTGCATGATTCTCACGGATCTTTGTGCATTTCCTTCTTTGCTCAATACCCACCAACCTTATATCCCTCCTTACATTTCCTTCTATCCAGCAACCCCACATTTTTAACAAGTTAAAGTCATATTCACCAAAGTGTGTCTTTATACAGCAAGAATTTAATGTGTTTCTGAACTGTGCTCCTGTTTTTACAATGGTTTTTGTTGTTTTTGTTAGTGTTCTGATTGCAAAGTAGCATAGATTTAGAGTGGTTGGCGCCAACCCAATATTTCCCGTAAGCCAGGTTGTTCTGAATGCATGATTTTGCAGAACATGAGTTTTTCAGGAATATGTATATTGACTTATAGCAGAGACACCAGTAATGGTATCACAGGTCATGAAAACTGAGAAATGGAGAAAATAATGTGGATGACTCAAGGGTATCATATGGATCCCAAAACGATGAATAAAAAGAAAAGCCTAGGAAGAAGGAATTATATTTAGTCCTTCAAAATACGCTATTGTTATAAGTGATCAACAACCAAGAACCATGTTTAGCCAGGAACAGTGGTGGCAGCTCCAGAGGGAAAGCAGCCTGGACCCAACATCCTTGTTGATCTTTGCCATAAAAGTAGGTGTGTCTGTGTGTGTGTGAGCGTGTGTATGTACACATCAGGGTAGGGTGGACCAGATTTGAAGGGCAGGGAGGAGAAGAGGGAAAGATCAGGAAAACAGTAGGGCAGGCAGTGACGTAATGACACAATAGAGCAGTGGACAAGGTCCCTAACTCTGCCTTTAATGGCCTTGTAATAATTCATTTAACATCTCTGGGCCTCAATTTTCTTATCTGTCAAATAAAAATCCAGGCATATCTAAAACTCAATGATACTAAGCCAAAGGGTTAGAAATAGAACTATCCCTTTGCACTACCTTAGTTCCAGGAAGATTGATCTAGCTTGCATCACCTTCACCTTTATAAATACCAGCATACGCAGAATCACAGAGATGCTTAAGCCCAAAATGTTACCACTGAATTGTGTATATACACGTACACTCTCAAACTCTGGGCAACTGGGTGACCTGAATCTTTCCAACTGGTACGAGACAGGTATTACTATTTCTTCTCTTTCCAAGTAGTACATCTACAAGTAAATGATAACCAAAATTCAAACTTAAGACCCTCAGACTCCAAATCCAAAGCTCTTTCCATTTTACCATGCTGTCTAAATAAAAGATGTAGGAGGCATTTAAAAACACCCAACCATTCCTCAAACATTAATTTGAGAAATACTCATAAAGAAATTAAAGGAAAATACCACCTGGTGTTTGTCCCATTTATAAGAAAAACAGGAAGTCAGGAAAGTCAGGATATTATGACCACTTGCACTTTTTTCATTGTTTTAAAAAATTTTGCATAAACCCACTGCTGGGGATGGTTAAGAAAGAAGACAGAGAAAACTAACAATAGCTATTTATTTGATACACTAATATATGTCCTCCTTCCTCTCTGGCCCTTAATTTAAAAATAGCAGGGCAATACAACCTCCCAACAAATTTCATTATTGCTATCCATGCTATCCACCGTCATAGCAGTGTAATATAACCACAGGGACTGTGCTTTAGAAAGAGCTGTTACCATCCATCTGTGCATATGAAAAGGGCTAAAATCTGTCTAATGAAAATTAAGTCCAATATTACACATTTTGCAATCATATATCATTATCAAGATTCCCCAGCTTAAAATTTAATTAAAAAGAAGGTAATTAAAACACAAAGGAAGTGGTTCCACTTCACATTCCTTAAATTATATAGAACATTACTGAATATAAGACCTATATGTTAAGCACAGTGGAAGGTACAAGAACACCACAGTCTGGGTGGCTTAAAGAACACTGGCTGGGGAGTCCAAGATGTAAGCACCAGCTGATTCTGTGTCTGGTGAAGGCCCCCCTTTCTGCTTCATGGACAGCTGTCTTCTCCCTGTGTCCTCACGTGGTGGAAGGGGAAGGCAACTCTCTGGGGCCTCTCTTATTAGGGCACTAATCCCTTCCCAAGGGCTCCACCCTCATGACCTAATTATCTTCCAAGAGCCCCATCTCTTAATACCATCACACTGGGGACTGGGCTTTCAACATATGAATTGGGAGGGAGGGACACAAATACTATCTATAGCATTGTTCTAGGACACTGTTTTGGGGTGATCTGCTCGATGGTAACAGGTAGGTGGAATACAGGGATATGCAAAAGATGTCAGGAGAGCTTGGAAGAGGGTACTCCCAACTAGGACTGAAGGAGTCAGGAAAGAAGAAAACACTTAAGTTCAACCTCAACATACCGACAAGGGTACCAGTAAGCACTTGGGCAAAGAGAAGGTTGGAAATCCAAACAGACAAAATACCACAGTGATGGTGTAGTGAATCTGCCTAATACAAAATTCCCCTCCACAAGTAAATGCTATTGTTAACAACGGTTAAAATGTGTCTTGACAAAGTAATTAACATATATGGAGTTGCTAGATTAAGATCACAATATTGGGATTTTCCCATGAAGGTGTTAATTGTGTTTTCCTTTTCTCTCCATCCTGATAAAACAGATTGTGTCACCAGAATAAACAGATGAACCCTAACTTTGCAAGGAGTCTCCCCAGCCCCTCCTGCCCAATCCTCTCCCATCCCAGGACACATTCAAAATGGAAACCCTCCATGCTTCACTGATTCCTTGCAAGACTTTTCAACTCATGGATCGTCTAAATCTCAGCAAACTCACCATTTTAAGAGGCATTCATGTTCTCTCACCAAGGAAAAATGAAAGAGTATGCCCCTGAAAATGGAGATTGATCTGCCGTAACAGCCGAGTCTTAATGAACAGGGATGGGTTAGGAGACTGGAGAGACTGAGGAACTGCCAAAGCTGAAACTAAGCTAAGCTGGTCCTGGCGGGTTCTCAAAGTGTCTTCCCTAGTAAGGCATGGGACACTTCCATCTTCAAACTCCACACCCATCAAACCAAATGCAGGAGAACAAAATACATGAAGGAGGCTCCTACAATGGAGCGTTCTATTTTGTCCACAAACCTTATAATCTTACATGAACTCAGTCTTGCAGAAAATTCACTGCAAGTTAAAAACAGAAACGAGTCAAGAAAAGGTGGCGGGGCAGCAGTGGAAGAAAGAATGATCGGATTGGCACAATCGCTAAAGGAAAATGACAAGCTTAAACATACCCCTGACTTGGTTGGTTGACTTTGAACAACCAAAAATCAACAACAAAAACTGGCCCTCCAAGGATGAGCAGACATTTACATAGGAAGCTAGAGATTGGACACTTTGCCTTATTGGTACTAAAAAACTAAATTTTACAAACATTTTATTTAAGACTCTTAAACTGGTCATATTTGTGGTTTTCCTTATCATGCAAAATACTTGCCTTCTCCTCATTACAATCCTTTAAGTATTTGCCTTCCCCCACCACTACCACTTTGATGGCAAAGCCGCGACTCAGTCTGCACATTCTAAGAACCGCAAGCATCATCTCTCACCAAGATTGTGCGTTATTATTGTCATTAATAAGAAATTGCTCCCAACATGGAGCAGGATTGCACTCAACACACCAGATGATAGGTCCCCAGCTCATATGGAAGCTACAGCCCCCACCAGCTGCTCTCAGCGAAGTATAATGTAAAGCTCAGCCTGAAACCACTCGCCCAATTACAGTGCATGCAAATGACAGACCGGCATCTTTTCACTACACTGAAAGCTTCCAGCCCTGCTTACTCTGGGACACGTGCCAGTGGGATCAGCTATTACACCACGGGTCTCTCCCCAAATGCTGTTTTCCCAAAAGGCTTCGGCTCACTGAGCAGTACGACGCGACAACAAAGCTGCTTTACTGAAATTACTAACTGCAAACTCTTGAAAGAAAATGAAGCAAATGTAAAAGGTTCGCAACAGGAAAACCAACTTTATTGCTAGAAAACTCTGAAGGCTGTCGAGTTACACAAATTAGCAAGTGATTTTCTTACCTTCATTCTTAGCAAAAATTAATTTCAATAAATATACTACCCCCCCCTTGGAATTTCTATTTCCCTTTTCACCCTACAGGTTCTTTGGTTCTTGAACAGTTCCCCTGGAGTTTATTTAAGAAGCAACATTATTTGAGTGGTACTAGTCATACCAGATATTCTAGGACCAAACTTTCATGGAAGCATGAAAAGAGTGGGGAAGCTTTACTGACACTGGAAATGCAATCCACTTACAAGGGTTCTGCAAGTTAATGCCTGCTTCTAGAGACAGAGTCAGGATTTGCACTGATTTTTAATGAGCTTCAACAGGTGATACACTTGCAGACGCTTGCCTGTTCGGAAAGATGCAAATCACACCCACCAAAGCTGAAGCGAATTAAAATCTATTTAATAGCCGAGACTGTAGAGCAATAGGTTATATTTTATTTTCTCTGTTGGGTTCCTATGTCACTAAGTTAATGATATACTCTATTAACCAGGCACGTGGTTGGCCAACTGGAATTCAATCAACACAGAAGAGCCAGTATACCCTGCCTTGGGAAAAATCATAGAAATGAGTGGGCTTACTTGGACTTCAGTTTTTAAAAGTTCTTTAATATATAAATGTTTCATCGCAGAGCTTCTTTAAATAGCAACTTCTGTTGGCACATTCCATTTAATTAAATTTACTCAGGACTGATTTATGTACAACTGAATGTAAACATTTCCATTACATAAGGGAGAATAATGTAATATTTGTTTTATGTTTGGAGTCCAATGTCTGGAACATAGACATAATAAGCCTGTACCTTATCCATCTTATAAATCCCTCTAGCAACTAAGAGTATAGAGAAAGGACTAGATAAATGTCTGCAAGATTAAGAGATGAAGGCAAACTTCTCATAACTACACCCTCATCCACTTGACTTTTCTTTTTCATCATAATAACACAGTGCACAAAAAATCAATTGTTTTAAAAAGTTATTCTTGATTACAAGGCAGCTACTATGTCAAATTTATCCAAATTTATCCAAAATTTACAGTGTTTTGCAAACACTGTAAAAGTCTAACATAAAATTTGCTTTTTTTTCTGAGAAATCCAGTTAGAGCAATGAAAAATAAATAGTGCAGAGCCCCATCCTGGCTCACCTAGATTTTGCCAAAAGCTTTCCAACTAATGCCTTACCCCATCCTCTCCCCTTATCTAATGCCACTAAAATTAACTTAGGATGCAGACAGAAGCCTGCCACTCTTTTGCTCCAAAACCTTCTACTGTTTCCTGCTTCCCCAGACCCAAGTCTAAACGTGATGATATCGCATTCAAGCACCCTACACTCAGGACTGAGCTCCAGGGAGTTAGCACATTCCCGTTCATCTGACAAATGCGCACAGCATTTCTGCCATGCGCTGGGCTCTAGGGGTAAGGCACAGGGCTTGCCCTCAAGCTTCTCAGAGCGAAGCAGGAAAGACGGATGTATGAACAGATGCAGAAAACACACTGTGGTACCTGCATCATACCCTCCACACACTGGCAAATGTCATTCTGCAGGCGGAGAAATGTCAAGACCTATTGTATTTACGCAATACTGGAAGAACCCATGTCAGAGGGGAGGGGGAGGGGGATGAAATGGCTGCCAGGTACAAAAAATGGTGCTCACTCACATTCCAACTTTAGGACTCCAAAGTGTCCTAGGTTCTGAGGCACAAATCGTGAAGAGTAGGGTCTTCTGGGAGGAGGGCACGTGTGATCGAGGCAGGTGTCAAAGACCCAGTCCCTGTTCTCAGGGCCAATTACACCTAAAATAATACTTGCTTAAACAGACTCAATGACTTAGATTACATTTCTTCTGTAAGCCAAGGAAGGTCATGTTAAGTCTCCCATAACATTTCAACATGTGATATAAAGCAGTTAATTATCTTTACTCAATGATATACTTGCTGTCTTTAAAGTGGAAAAAGAAATAAATGCTTTAGTGCAGTCATACTAAAATTCAAATTAAATGCTAAGCACAGAAACGTCCAACTCCAAAGGCAAAATTTTCCATAAATAATAAAGTGAACAGCAAGTCTCCATTGACTTTAGCTATAGAACTGTCACTGCTTCAGAAACACATGGTAGGTCACAGACAGGTCCCTTCATCACTGCATGGCTCCCGTTCCGATTAAAGACCTAACCAAGGTTTTTGCAGTGATTAGAACACGCTCTCTTTTGAGCCCCACTCCTGTTTCTAAGGGAGGATACCGTACACTTTCATTTTACTCTATATTTTTCATTTTTTTCTCAGACAATAACTGAATATAAATGCACACCCCATGGAACAGTGAACACAGCATGTCATCATAAGTGTGAAAACAAGAAGAAAATAATCTGCTTTTGTATCTGTTGGAACATAGACAGATATGCAAGACACCGGTAACGCTGGTTACGTTGTCGGGCGAGGTGAACTGGGTGGCGGGGGACAGACCTGGGAAGGAGTCTGCGAGTCCACACTCTACACCTTCCGTACTTGTCAAATTTGGAAACGTGTCAATGCATTACTGAATCAGAATACTTTAACAACCAAACACAGACACTAGAATTACATTATCTCCATTCATAATTTAAATTAGTATCGAAGTAAACGGAAACTCAATGTACTCTTTCCCTTGAATGTGTATTTAATCCACTATTGAAAGAAAGAAAATGTAAAATGCAGTCCTGCGCTTCGGGAAATGTGTTACTGGCAGTAGTAACGCAGGGACTGACTATGTGGGTGTATAACTGAGGAAAGGCTTTTAACATAAGGATCTATTTTAGCCAAAATTCTCAACACATGAAATCTACCAGGCTCACCATTTACTCCATCTCCCAAAGAAAAAAAAAAGTAGTAAAAGTAACTCAATTCCAACAGCCTCTTCATCCAAATGTTCACTTTCCTTTCTTCTGACTTCAAACACAGGGCTTTGCGTATGATTTCATTCTAAGGATAAAATTACCCTGAGGAGCATTTCTGTCCTGAGGTATCTTCTCTTTACAAAACCGCTACCATCTCTCAGCCTGTCCTACATGCTGGCTTCTCACTTTGAGGCTGCTCTGCTCAACGATTCATTCCTTAAAGCAGAGGTCCCCAACCTACGGTGAATTGCATAATTATTTCATGATATATTACAATGCAATGATAATAGAAATAAAGTGCACAATAAATGTAATGCACTTCAATCATCCCAAACCCCCCCCCCATCCGTGTAAAAACTGTCTTCCATGAAAACGATTCCTGGTGCCAAAAAGGTTGGGCACCACTGCCTTAAAGGATTTCCTGAAAATACCTGGTTAAAGCTGCTTCAAACCCAATGTCTTCAACTAAAAGAAATCAGAGGAAAAAGTTTTAAATAAGAACTTTAGATATAAAGTTAGTCTAAAGATCCCAGGAATCTGATAGAAATTTTCTAAAAACATTTGTCAACTGTGAAGCACCCTGTCATTATAAAAGTTATTTCAACCTAAGGGAAACTACCCCCGCCTTCCCAAGACAAACCTACACAAAAATACAACAGAGGAACAGGTAGAAGAGCAAGAAGGTTCTAAGTGGCTACTAACTGAATCCAACTCCAAGCCTCCTCATGGGCAAAACTGAAAAAAAGAAAATGTGACTAGTTAGAAAAATGGCTATAAGAAAAAAAAATCCTACACGTTCCTCAGAGTACACTAAGTTTTGCTGTGGTGGTGGTTTTGTTTTATCTTAAACTTAAGTGTTAAGGAAATGCCCACTGAGGGCCTTCATCAGGGGCTATACTGCAGTATAACGTCCAATTCTCAACATCATCTCTCCAGTAAATGCAGAAAGTTCTGTATTTACAAGGGTTTTTTTGTTTGTTTGTTTGTTTGGTTTTTTGCAGCCACTATTGAGGGAAAAATACCAAAGCAAAATTCAGGCAGACAACACAGAAGAATAATTTTCCCACGCATCAGGCTTCACCTAAAACTGAAGGCGCCATACTTTCATATACAGTTACGCACCTCACAACCTTTCCATTAACGAAGGATCACAGATACAACGGTGGGCCCATAAGATTATAATGGAGCTGCCCTATATAGGTGTACCATTTGTCATCTTTTAATTGTATTTTTACTTTTCTAGGTTTAGATACACAATAGGTGACAACTCCCTACAGTATTTTCAGTACAGTAGCATGCTGTACAGGTTGTAGCCTAGGAGCCATAGGCTGTAGCAGCCTAGGTGTGTGGCAGGCTATACCACATAAATATGTGTAAGTACACTCTATGATGTTCACATAACGACAAAATCACCCAACTACGCATTTCTCAGAACGCAGTCCTATTGCTAAGCGATGCATGCCTGTATATGAAGAACACACGTCACGTACATTTAGTATGCAGCTCATGGGGCACATTAAGGGCATCATTATCAGGGCATATAGCTTCTTGAAGAGAGGGGCTATGTCTTATTTATTTTTGTGTCCAAGTATATAGTAATACTTGGTGCCCAGCAGATTCTCAAAAATATTTATTGAATGCACATAAGTGGACATACAGGAACAACATTCATCGGGTGTTGGGCAGATGGGAGGGGGGAGGAGGGGACGGTATATACATACGTAATGAGTATGATGCGGACCGTCTGGGGGATGGTCATGCTTGAAGCTCTGACTCTGGAGGGAAAGGGGGGGAAGGCAACACACGTAACCTAAACATTTGTACCCCATAATATGCTGAAATAAAAAAAAATTGGTTAAATGAATGAATGAATGAATGAACTAAAGGTAAATGAGGAAATAGCACCCTACCATGAAGAAAAAATAGTTCTGGGATGAGAGCTTTTAATTTAACTGCTTACACTTAACACTTAACGGCTACGGAGAGAAGGCTGGATCTAGATCTTTTAAAGAGAAGGGTTAGACAAGGACCAATGACATCCAAATTCCCTCTACAGAGCAAAGAAAATGATTAGACCTCCAGGGTACTTGCAGCTGAAGCCTGCCCTGTGAGAACCCCGCTCTGGGTTACAAGGCAGCGTTTCTCAGCCTCCCTGGGCAGCAACAGGAATGTACCGCTCTGATGACCTCCAATGTCCTCCTACTTCAGATATTCAGGCTCCAACTCACAAAAACAGTGTGGGCAGGGACCACACAAATTAGCTGATATCCCTATTTTACAAAGGGAAAAAGGGAGATGTAGACAAATGAAGTGACTTGTCCACACAGCTAGTCAGTAACAGGTCTGGGATGACAACCAAGTTCTTCTGGCCCCTGGTCCAAAGTTGTGTCTAACTCACCACACTCCTCTGCCTGAAACCAAGAGCTGACTCCCTGGCTATTCCCATCCAAAGCATCCATCCAAGTATAAACAACCAAAATCACAACTTCAGACCTGACACAGACTGCCCGACAGACAGTTCTGAGCACTGTGTGATGCTATCCCTAAAAGGCAAGTAGAGAAGATATTTCAGATCAGTTACCTTCCTGCAGAAATAAGAGATTTATTCTGGGGTGTGTTTTACAAACGATGGTTTACTCCTGTTTTTTAATACGGTACTATTTAAAGTTCTCTGGGAAGAACCTGGAACTAAGTAACTCAAGACATAACACGTCTACTTTCATTTTTAGAAACTCACTAAATAATAGATAAACATCAGCCTCCACTGCCACTAGGAACTTGCATCTCACCGTGCTGTGATTTATACGGATCAGGCTCACAACCAAGGAAGGGGGAGGGATGCTTTCATGTTAAGGGGAGAGGAAAAATCCTCTGTCAGATGATAGTTCTGTTTAAGCTTATTTTGATGGCAAATAAATTATTTTTATGGCACTGTGGCATAAAAATCTAGTTTACAGGGCTCTGTTTCTGTTTTTTTGCCATTTACTTTCAAGTTTTATTTTAGACGTTGGTCTTGTGCCCGGGGAAACTCATCGGAGAAGAGAAAGTACTAACTTCAGGGCATAGGTCTTGTATTGTTCCAATTCACTAAATAAAGCCATTTTTCTTATCTGCAAAACTGAAACCCACTCCAGGATATTTTTCTTTTCCCAATACACAAGTACTCTGCCAAATGCATTACCACATCATAATTCTAAGGCCAGTGTTTACATTTCTAAGAAACAATGTTTAATTACTCTAGAAGCAAAATATAAGGGAGCTACTCAAATTGTTAGCAAATCATAACAACAAGAGTTGCCTTGTACCAGGGGTACAAACAGAGAAGAAAGGCAGAAAAGGGACAAGGGGCTCTGCTACATCTGCTGGCTTCTCCTCCCCAACACTCAAAGCATAAAGCTTCCTGGGAAATTTTTCCATCAAACTATTAATAATAGTAACTCATTTTTAAGACCATCCACATAGGATATCATAGTTGGGCATGGCTGTACATGTCAGAAATACTCATAGAAAATACAATTGAAAAACATCCAATCTCGGGGACAAAAACATTACAGAAACACCTGTGCTTAAAGCCCTTTTTAGTCTTGGGAAACAATAAGACAAAAGCAGGTCCCAATGCAGGTTCACAATGAAGGTCTTGATGAGGGAACAGAAGGTGGTTCAAAGTTGAGTTATAAAAAAGTAAAACTGCTATAGTTGCATCTTATGCCACTAAGCAATGGAAGAAATGTTTTTAAATGCTTTAAGAATAACAACTAAGTTGTCAGCATCAATAACTCAGATGCATTGCTATTCAATGAATTCATCAGTGTGGACAAGAAAACAGTGATAGTCTTAAAAAGAACAGCACCCTCACCATAAAATTTACAAGGAGGTGTGGCCATGGCATGAGGTCAGACAGAGTCCCAGATGCCCAAATGTCAGACAGTAATTGTGAAATGGTTTCCTACATTATAATACAACTCCAACAGGATTTTCTGAGTCATTGCCATCTCTTCCTGGGACAAAATGTTTTGAAACTGCACTGTGATATACAGTAGAGTAAGTCCTTCCTACGTCATCATTCATCTCGAATGTCATAGTACCTTTGATCTGAGTCTAGCAGCCTCTGGCAGAGGGAGTTAACCCAATAATATATAAAGGAATAGAAACAAGGAGAATCCATTATATTCTTTTTTCAAATGAAAAACAAAAATGTCTATCAGAAAACATGATTCAGGATAATATTCTTAAGTATGACTGGGAAATAGTATCTACCACTAGAGATCAGATTTTATTAAACTTTCTTTTTAAATATTTCCTTGGTTGTGTATGCTTTTCCCTCTAAGAACAGTTTGAGTTATTTCATCTTTCATGAATTCAACATTTCTTTATTTTTCCTTATGTGGATCCGTTTGGCAGATATTTATGTAAATTTTGCTATAAGCTAGGCTGATGACGCCACGGCACTCAGTCTACCCCGGCAACAGAGTGAGACTCTGTCTCAAAAAAAAACCAAAAAAACCAAAAAAACCAATCTTCTAATGCTTTTAATTTTGGAAAAAAAATGGTGTTTGGACCAGGCTACTTCAAAGGCCTGAAGTGGAAGGTAGGAATTTAGTGGACATTTAGGAACATACCAGACTTGCGTGATAAATTCTGTGGTCACCCTACTTAAATTGTATCTATTTGAACAGTTTCAGCTACAAACTATAAACACCCATTTCAGGTCCTGCCCCGGACCATGTAAATCAGAATCTCTGTGAGTGGAGCCGAGGCACCTGGATTTTAAAGCTTCCAGGGTGATTCTAACGCATGCTCAGACTGAGAAATCACTGCTCTGGCCAATCACGCTTCAGCCTTCAGGTCTAAGATCACTTACCTGGAGCACATGGGAGGCAGAGGCCTGAGCAAAGTTGAAGGTTTATTATCAGGAAGAAAAGTGGATGGGGACAGGCATTGATGGCTGAGCACAGAGTGGAAGTAAAATTTTAGAAATTCATGCAGTTTTTTTTAAAAGGAAATTGAAAACCTGGTAACATTTGTTATGGTGATCTGAAATAATAGTGTATAAATCACAGGTTTCTGTAGTTTTTCACAGACTTTCAACAAATTACATTATCCATCAATGCACATATATACTGAACCAGGAACACCTACAATTACTTAATCATTCCTTTCTATGATGACAATAGGTTACAATGAAAGTGTCTTCCCTAAGTTTCAGTTTTTAATTAATCAAATGCATAAACAACAAAATATGTAGCCTTAAACATGAGTAAGGAAAGAGCTTTGTTATCTTTAAAACGATACTGTAATTTTTTAAAAAAGATCATCTGTTTATCCAGCAAGACATGCACAAGGAGTACAGAATTCTCCTTTTTTTTCATGATTTTGTTTTGAAAACACAAAAATAAACTCATTCCAAACAAACAGCCCCAATATGCTAGCTATACATTTTCCCTAGAAAACACTAAGGTAAAATAGAGTCGTCAAACTGATCTCACACCAGGAGGGGTGCTTCAAAATCAAGATATACAACAAGCCTATCTCTCCATAGAGGTGGGCGTTTAAATAAAACTGTGAGCTCTCCGTATGAATTTATGTATGAAGCCTATAATATGATAGGCAAGGTACCAAAGCATTATGGCATGTCAAGTTACTTCTCGCTTATACACATTTAAAACTGTAAGAGTGAAAGAACTATTCGTAACTATTCTACTCATTAATATATTCATACCTTTATACTGTATATATAAGATACATACATTTTTATGGAAGGTATTAACTTTAAAAAGCAGTCAACATAAAAGTCATTTCTTGACCTATTTTATTTCATCATATAACTAATAAAGCTTCATTTATGTAATATCTTTTAAATATTTTCATCTACCTTTTACCTATAGGACAGGCTGTCAGTTTCACTTTCCTGGGGAAAACTGAAGTCCCTTAAGAGCAAGATTTGCTGTTTCATTTTTTAATGACAGTGACATTACAGTACGGAAGGAGTATCTACTTTTCTTCCTAGCACTGAATGCCACGTACTAACTACCATGGCAAATAGTACCGTAGTATCTTTTCTTCCGTAAGCTCTAGATCAGTGCCCAACGATAGAAATATAATATACACCTCCTATGTAATTTAAAATTTTCTAGGTGCGCTGCGCACCATCTGGGGGATGGACATGTTTGATGCTCTGGGTGGGGCAAAGGCAATATATGTAACCTGAACATTTGTCCCCCTGTACTACGCTGAAATTAAAAAAAAAAAAAATCAAATAAAATTTTCTAATAGCCACATTTTTAAGAAGGTAAAATTATTTTAGTAATATATCTTATTTAACCTAATGTACCTAAAATATTATTTTTTCAACATATAATCGACATTTTAAAATTATTTATTTTATGTTATCCTTTTAAAATACTAAGTCATTGAAATATAGCATGTATTTTACATGTATAGCATATTTCAATTTGGACATGAAATTTTTACTGGAAATCCTTGATCATACAATTTAGAGTTGAAAAGGTAAATTCACATACTCAAGTTGCTCCAATCATTGACTTGAATGACAATTTTAAAGTTTCAATCAAAATTAAAAATTCAGTTCTTCAGTCATAACACCGTATCTCCAGTATGCTTTAGCCAAATGTAGCTATTGGCTACGGTACTGGGCAGTTTGGCTCCAGATCATGAGAACACAACGGTGCTTGGACACTACCCTGGCATTCTCCGGAAGGAATGCTCCAAAGTATTATGTCCAGAGGAGCCCCAAGGAAGGAAGCTGTGGTAGCCAGGCCCAAATGAGATTCATTCCAATGTGGGCAGCTGAGAATGATTAGCCCTCAACAGTCTAAATTGATAATGTCCCGTAAGACTCTTGGAGGACCCGCATAGAGGATCTACCTTATAATGCAACAGCTGCAAAGCTGGCTCTCTGAAGCAAAACTGACTGAAGACACTTGGACCTGAATCTTATCCTGAAGCTGCCTAAAACATAGTGTGTTTAACTGAGACAAAAAAATCCAAGGCCCCTAGAATCCTGCACCTCTGAAACTGTAACTTTGGTTGTAAACTGTCTTCCAAATAACGTTTTAAAGTTACAGTCACTTCTTGAATACACAGGGTTAAGAGAATCAGCAATTATCCTGATAAATTATACTCTTTGTCACTTTTCCTAAGCCAGTTCCAGTCACTCTTGTAAATGTTGCTTACTCAAATGCCTGGCAGTGTGGTAGATGGTGCAGAACGTGTCAGATGGATATATACCTGATACCGTATTATCTCCCGGGAGGAAGATTTGGGTAGATAAGTTAATAAAATTTTACAAGTTTTTAAAGAAAAACTATACATATAGTGACCATATTTTTCCCAAAATTACAAAAAAATAAACTACAGGATTATATGGTCTGAGAGAAGCAGAATAAATCAGTACTACCCTAGGAAATCTGCCTTTGAAAATAAAACAATGGGTAAAATATATATATATATATATAATCACGTACAACTAAGTGTTAAAATACAAGGTTTAAATGATTAACTTCTACAGATGTTCAAAGGGAAAGAGCACTTTGGATTATCATTTCAAACTCTCTCCCAAATAAATCTTTACCAGAATTAAAATTAAGGTCTAAGAAGTGAGCATTCTACTCCCTCTTCTTTCTTTTCATCTGATTTTGATGGTGAAGATGGTGAACAGTACACAGGTCCAA
>CAUYRT010077527.1:0-66648 GCA_963574885.1 Lepilemur ruficaudatus
CCATGCGGCGGGCGGGGGCGGCGGCGGCGGCGGGGGCGGGCGGAGCGGGGGCGGCGGGGCCGCTGGGGGCCGCGCTTCGCCGGGGGCCCGCGGAGGGCCGGCAGGAGGCTCCGGGGGCTGGTGCGCCGGGGCGCGGTGGGCCCAGGGCCGGCTCGGCCGGCTTGCGGCCCCTCCCCGCGCAGCCCCCGGCCCGGGCTGGCCGCCGCAGGCAGCGGCGCGTCGGGGATAGGCAGGCCGGGAACGCGCCGCCTGACTTGGCCCCTGATGGCTTCTTCTTGCGGGTGCGGCTGGAGGAGACCGGGGAGATGTTCCTGGTGACACACTGCCACAGCGACATGACCGTGCGGGAGCTCAAGGAGGAGCTGGATCTGATGGTTGGCATCCCCTTCAACCTGCAGCGGCTCCAGTACCTGGACCAAGGTGGCTCCTGCCCCGCCCTACCCTTTCCCTGGTCACGTGTGAGACAGCTAGTCCACTTACGCATTTGAAGTCCCAGAGAGAACTCTGCCTAGTGAGAACCCCCAGATGTCCAAGAAAACCTCAATCACCTTGAAACCCCACATGGAAGAGCCACCTAGGGTCTTGGCCACAGAGGGACTTCCCAGTCCCAAACACACCAGGTTCCCATCAGACCCCAAAGCTCCAGGCTAACCAAGACTACCTCAGAACCCCAAATCCTCCAGCAACTGTGTACATACAAGGAGTTGAAGCTCAAAACAAATCCTGCCCACATCAGGACCCCAAAACCGAGAACAAACCTGGTCAAATCTGAACCCCAAATCCCCAGGCTAACCATATGACCATCAGAACTCCAAATGCTCCCCAACCATATCCACATAGGATGCCAAAGGCTAAAACACACCCTGCCCACTGTGGGACCCCATCTCTCTGAAAACTCTGCTCATGTTTGAACCTCAAACCAAACCCCCAAGCTACATCCCAGAGCAGACTCTACCCACACCATGACCCTAAATTCCAGAGCAGAGATGCCCGATTCTGAGTCCCCAGTCTCCAACTAACCATTTGTACATCTGAACCCCAATCATTAGCCACTTCTGTCTACATAAGGATGACAGCTCAAAATAAACCCTGCCCACATCTGGACCCCAAAATTCAAAGTCAACTCTGCCCACATCTGAAAGCCAGTCTGGTGGCTCCTGTTACTACATCAGAACTCCAATCCAAGCAACATATCCTCATATGGGCTCCAAAGAACGTGACAAACCCTGCCCACAACAGGATCCCAAAGCTCAAATCTCCACGAAACCATGTCTACATCAGCACTCCCAGGTTGAAGCTAACCATGTCCATGTAAGGAAGTTAAGGTTCAAAACAAGCCTTGCCTACGTGAGGACCCCAAAACTCAAGGCAATCTTTGCTTGTATTTGAAACCCAAGTCCTTCAGCCAACCTTATCCATACTAGAACCCCAGATTCTAGACCAAACCCTGCCTGTGTCATTACCCCAAATTTTGTAGCAGATCCTATCACCATCAAGACCCCCAAATCTCAGGGCCGATGTGCTTGATTTCTAACCCCAAATTGCCACACCACCCAGGGCTACGTCAGAACCCCAAATCTGAAAATAAGTCTTACCCATACAAAGACTTCAAATCCCAGAACAGACCCTTCCCATGCTAGGATCCCCAAACAGCAAACCTTGCTTTCATCAGAACCCCAAATCCAGAGTAAATTCTGCCCTTGTCAGGACCCCAGTCTCAAAGCAAAGCCTATCCACGGTTGGACCCCGAATATTGGCACTAACCCAGTTCATATCAGAACCTGGAACTCCAAGCTGTGTCCTTGTCCACATCGGGAGCTCAAAGCTAGCCCAGCCAGAATCAGAACCCAGAATCAGTACTCAGAAGCTCCCCATGGCTAAATCAGGAGTCCAGGGGCCCCTGTCCAGACAAGTCCTATGTGGTAGGTACCTGGTGGAGGCCAAGGACCCTAAAAGCCAATCTCTCCCTCCATCGGTCTCCTTCCCTAGACCTGAGGACATGGCCTTCCCTATCCCGGTTCCCTACAATATTTAGGATATGAGAACAGGAGCAAAGCCCCTGGGCTCCATCATCTCCTCACCTGGTTGAAAAAAAAAACAAAACCTTTCAAGAAAATGAAAATATAAAAAAATCTCTGGGCTGCTGCACAGAGAATGAATGGCTGATGTTGCAGAGAGATTGCAGTCGTAGCGCAGGGGCCGGGACGCGACGGAGACCGAGCTCTGTACGCAGCCTGTGTCCACCAGCCCGGTGTTCCCAGGTACTGCCCTTCCCGGGTTCAGTTTCCTAACCCGTGGAGCAGAGCCCTCTCGGCTCTAGAATTCTCAGTGCTGTTTCCCGCTATGGACAGAAATGAGTCAGGAAGGTCATGATGTACAGTGAAGGCCAAAATACCTTCCTTCGCTTTCTTTAAAATAGGTGAAGCATTTTACATGACACATTTGTTTTCCTATAGGAGTATTGGAAAGATGCTCTTGGGCATTTTTGAGGCTTTATTTGGAAAGCAGCGTTTCGCGAGCCTAGTCTGTATTTAACGTGTTAGAAATGGAAGGTGAGTTATTGAGGGGCTTAGTGAAGAGTTCCCAAACAAGTAATTTGAAAATTATGTCTCCTCAACTGCAAATGTCTGGCACCCCTTCTGTTCGCTTATTTTCGCTGATGAGCTATGCCGAGCTGTAAATTCAAGAAAGCTAAGGGGGACAGAGCGAGATGGGGTGGTTTAACAGTGATGTCACAATGCTGTCACTCAACAGACGCTCAGCAACCGTTAGAGAGAAGCTCGACCTCTGCTGCGGCAGTCCCCACCAGCGGATGGCAAAGCAGAAAGAGAGAAGGTGCTACTTTGCTGTGCGAAGAAATCTGGGCCACTGCCTATTAAATAATCCGTTGACGGGGGTCTTCTGCCCACCTCAGAGGTTGCGGGGCAGGGAGCGGGCATGGAGATCGGATGAGATCATGTGTGTGACAACCTAGAGATACACAAATCTAAAAGGGGTGAGCAGATTCATGGGCGAGGGTCCCCGTTACCCATCTGTTGTAGACTCTGATAATGTATTCAGCTGGTGATAATTAGTGTTTGTCTAAGACCAAGGCAGTGGCCGCCTGTCCGTAGAAAGAGGACGTGCTCTGATCTCTGTGGGAGCTGTTCAGTGTGTTTGACTTGGACTCTTGTATTTCTCGGGGAAACGCAGCATTACTCAATGTTTCAAAGTTGTTAGGAAGGCAAGTTGTCGTGCATAGACTAATCACCTATCATCTTCTGTGTTTAAACCACAAATAGGACGCTAACCGGTTTGCTAATCATGTTTCTGTTTGCATCCACCACCCTGAGTTTCTGGTGACCGAATGGTGCCAACGGCGCGTGTGACCCGCACGTGGCCCTGGAGGGAGGCAGGTCTGGTTACCGCTCGGCTTGGAGTTGACTAGGGAGCTTCAGTTTGCTCCTGGGCAAACGGAGATCACAAAGGGACCTTGCAGGGCTGTCGTGAGAACTGAAGAATGCACGTACTCAGCACGGCACAGAGTCGCCGCTGCGTGCTTCGTACACAGGCACAGAGTCATCGTCGGTCACTCAGCCAGGGGCCCAGAACACTCCTGAGTTCCACTCACTTGGAATATATGATAATCGAAGCGGGGCAGAGCTGAGACTTTACGAAGAAAGCAAGTTATATTGTTATTCTTTTAAGCAAGACTGTAAGTGGTCATGCAAGAAAAGGTGTGTGTGTGTGTTTAAAAAGATAAACTAAACACAACTGCACTTTCTTTAAAGGTTCTCTAATTCCCTTCTGCTCATACCGACAGTCTTCCCCAGAGAGTGTGAGTTTATGAAGTGTGACTTGATCCACCCCATTCTTTCGTGTGTGTGAGACGCTGTCCTGGGTGACGGTTCAGGCAGAAGAGCTGTGACGCGCCACGTCCAAATTATGGCGAATACCAGCATTAGCTTCTTACGTTACCATGGATTCTCAACTGGGGTGATTTTGTGCCCCGGGGCCTGTCTGACGATTCTCTGGAGACGTTTCTGATTGTCACGACTGGGTGAACGTGCTACCCACATCTCTCGGGTAGAGGCCAGGGAAGCTGCTAAACAACCTCCGATGCAAAAATGTCAGTGGGGCCAAGGTTGAGAAACTCTGCCTCAGGCTAGAGTTTGAAAGACCCAACAATTTTTTTGTCACTGTTACCTCTTTAGCCAGCTAATGACAACATCAGCCAGAGTCGTATTTTAGCTTAACGTCTAGAACTTACATAACTACATTGTACTGTGTCTATTATGTATAGTTACTGCAAGTTTAAGTAGTTCTATTTGTAGAATTTTCCTCATAAAATGACTTTACTGACTCATATATTTTTTTTTTACAAAAGGACAAGTTATAATTACAGAATTTTATCAATTGTTGCCATGGTTTCTTTGTTTGGCTTCTATCTGAGCTGAGCCAAATTAATTTTCTAGAAAGCATTAATGACACCAAAACAGACTCATGCGGAATCACCAAATGGGATTTGTGTTCAAGATTCTAAAATTATCTTTGTGGTATCCAAGGTCAGATAATCCCTTAACCAATGCAATAGTTTAATCTATAATACCCAGTTGTTTTAAAGGAAAAATTATTCCTCGTAGGAGTTTTGATGGATGGTGATACGTTAAAGTTCCACGATGTGGTTCCTGGTGGAATTATTTCATTATGTATCTGGCATCATGACGGATGGACAGAACTCGTCGTGGCGGCTGCGGAAGGGGATCCCAGTAAGGTGTTTTCACGCTTCTTTAAATGGATCTTACACTTTACAAACCCACCGTAAATTGTAGGGGAAAATCAGTTAGCCTTTAATACGGATATGTGAGTAAAAGTTTCAGAGTGGGGAAAAAAGATAATGATCCGTGTTCAATTATCCAATACTGTATCTAGTGCTTTCATTCATTCTTTGGGTTTACTTATTTATTAATATGATTTATAACCCACCTGCCACCCCCGCCCCAGGAATCAAGGCAGCGCGTTGTCTATTCATGTGTGTATTTTATTAAGTTGAAAATCTAACGCACTGAGCGAAGAACTCCAGAGAACCGGGAAACACGCAGCCCAGCGCTCAGGGCCGTACACGCGTGGGGTGCTGGGTGGTCCTGCCCAGCGCCGGGGAAGCCCTGTGCCTTGGCTAAGCCGTGCGTGGGCCTTGCTCTCAGAGGGGCTCTGGGGGTGGGTGGTGGGGGCAGGAGGATCAAAACCAGGATGTTTACCCAGCAGGGAAGATGGGTCACTCCGACGGGGCGAGTGTAGATTCACTCTAGAGAGGAGACTCAGATAGAAAGCTGCCAGCTCAAGGGGAAGAGGAGTACCAGTTCACCTGCTGGGAAGGGGTCAGGGAGGCTGAGCAAGGAGGGCAAGGGGGTGAGGCGGGGAGGAGGGTGGGCTCTGGGCAGGCGGGGCCAGGACCACAGCACCCTCCCCACTGCAGGCATCAGGCCTGGCAGGGAGGGTGGGGTCCCATCCAGGACGCAGTTGCTCCCCCGCCTTTGCCCCTTCACCCTCCCCGGCCTCCCCTCCCACCAGCGATGCGGTCCAGGCCTCGGTTTCCTGGCCTTTGCTCTGGACGTTGGAGATCTTGAGTCAGAACTGCCGTCACCCTTGGCATGACCCTGCCCCTCCATGCAGCCCCACACCTGACTCCCACAACTGGGACAGAGTTCCTCCCTGTGGGAGCCCATAGTCTTCCTCCCAAGCTCAAAGACCTAATTTGTAATACCAGGAGATGATCACATTATGGAGCGATTGATCTGTGAGCGCAGGTCAGAGAGTTCCCAAAGCTCAGGGTGTTGATGGCCACAAAACTAGGTCAGAAGGCCAGGAGACATCAAGTCTCCAAAGAAGTTTGTTGGTCTCTGGGAAGGCCGTTGCATGTTGGAGGGGGTCTTCCTTCACGGCCACAGCCACCTTCCTCTGGACACCCAGCAAAGCTATTTTCTGTCTTCAAAACACGGACAGGAAGGCCTTCCTGCCCCTTGAGCTGACTGATGGCAAATTCTGCTTCCTGAGCATGTATAGTATCGAACAGCGTCCTCCCATACTTCCCTGGGCTTCCGACTTCTCAGTTCGGGTTGCACCTCTGTCTTCCCATCGTGACCTCCAATTTGGTATCAAGCAGAGCTTCCCCTGAGAATGCCCTGTCAGCCCTCCAGCAAGGGGCAGCTGCCCTTTTGAGAATGACTCAAACCCCATTTATCTTGCCCAGCTCTCTTGTGTCGGTATCACTGAAGACACCTTCTACCGAACTGCAAATTCAGAACGCTTTAAAGATGAGGAGTGGAGGCGGTGGACGTCTCAGAGGGCGTTTGTGGCGTTGTATATCACCGCGCACAGAGGCCACACTGATGCCGTGCAGTACCTTCTAGAACAAGGTAGTTCTGGTAGAAAGCTCAAGTATAGTCAAGAGTTGGGGTCTTTTGCTAGTAGGGAGGACAGAGTGTCCTGGTTTCCCAATCCCTTCAGCAGTGGTTTCCTGGACTGTGTCTTGTCAACCCTCAATCCTGTTCCCCGTGAGGCCACTCGCTCCCTGTCTAAGCAAGTGTCCTAGGACACTCCAGCCAGAGGCTGCACCGCTTCTCCTAACCAGGTCTCAAGAAGATTCTTTCTGTCGTGGTGAGATGTGAATTTCAGGGAGCAGCTGAAAGGGTTTCCCGGTTTGGTGTTTCCCACCAGACACAGTGCTGGGAATGTCCCCACGCTCTCTGCATGGCTTCCAGCCTCACCTGCAGTTGGGGTTCTGTGATGATCCACAAGGGTCTGGCCTGTGCCGCGGAGCTCTGTGGTGGCTGGCAGGCTGGCCGGGCTCCTTCCCCCAAACCCTGTGATTATTTCCCCGGGAAACATTGGCCCCGAACTCTCCTCTCACCCCACCTCCACTGAAGGGCAAGACTCCCTCTGTCTCCCCGTCTCGTTGATAGGAACGAAGCCTTATCTAGCGTTGCCTCTGAGTTAAAGAGCTTTCCACGAGATTCTGCAGGACCTGTCCTCCCTGTGTGTGGGATATTTTTGGGAAAAGATGCCCACTGATCGAGATGCAGACTTTTCAAGAACAATAGACCATAGCTGCGGACAGCCCAGGCCACTGGCTTCCTTGGAAAAAGGAAGACCATGTTGCATGGTGTTGGGTCCACCGTTTGGTGCTCAGACAGGGCCTTTCAAGGGTCTCCCGTGTCCACTGGCCTCCAGGGAGACCCTCTCCTGCCTGCAGCCGTGGCCCAGCCTCTCTCAGCTCCGTGTTCACAGTTGCTCACTTTCACTAAGCAGGGTGGAAAATATCTCGGCCATCTCGGGCTGGATGACTGGGCCAGGCACCGGAGTGTGAACCTCTGTGATGGGTACTGGCCGCCTCGATTGGGTCCCACCTTCCTCCGCCGCCTTTCTGCACTTGCCCTGTTGTTAAATGAAATATGGGCTTTTCACAGCCGAGCAGTCCTTTAAGCTCATAAAAAGTCATCTTCACTCTGATGGAACTGTGATGTATTTGAAGGCACCAGTTAAAAAAAAATTACAGCCAGCTTTGCAAACTTTTCTGTCCCCTGTAGACGGCTGCCGTGAGGGGCCCCGCGGTGGGCGCGGGTGTCATGAGAGCTTGTTTAAAACTTCACCTCATCAACCAGCCGTAGCTCATAAAAATGGGCCACCCAGGTGTCACCTGAACTTAATTAAATTGCCTTGTTTTTTGTGTTGTAATATTTGTTACTCAGAGTTTGATTCAATGCAACAAGTCCACATTGGACACCTGTCATTAGCCCATCCATCCGCAGGAGGCGGCGAGGAATTCAATCGAAGCGAAACTGTCCATGACTCAGGCTGCCCCTTGACTGTCATTTCCCGAGTGCCTGTCTCCTGCAGGCACCGAGCTGTGTGCTGGGGATGAAAACAACAGTGATCAAAACAAGCGTGTTTTCTGCCTCTGTGGAGCCTATGAGGGGAAGTCAGCAAATTATGACAAGTGATTGAGTGCATGGCCATTCGTGGGCAGGATGTTCTGAAAATTAGAGTGTCTCCTGAGCCTACGATGGCGGGGGGGGGGCGGGGCGGGCGCTCAGGGGGAAACTGAGGAAGTGAATGAAACCTAAAGAAGGATGGGAGTTAGCCCAGGAAAAAAGGTGAGAGTGTTGTTAGCGAGAGAAGAGCATGTGCTAAGGGCCTGGGGCTGGATGCAAAGGAGGGTTATGTAGGGGCTGAAGATGGAAGGCAGGTGTTGGTGGAGCCTTGGTGCTGGGTGTGGGAGGAAGAGCATGGGGGCAGGGGGTGCTGGAGCTGTAAGGGGGAGGTGGGGTGAAGCTGTAAAGAGCTCGCCCTGCAGGCGGGGGGATGGCAGTGATGCGATTTGAGCAGGAGTGTGATAGGAACGTTCTAGAAAGAATGTTGGCTGCTGCAAGGGGAACAGGATTGGAGGCGAGGCAGCAGTGTCCCCCCACCAGCGCCCCCACTCCCCGGGAGCATATTCCCCTCACAGCTCTGGACCCCTCCTGGCCCCCAGCCAGCTTTCTTATTTTACAGGAGCCAACTGCCTCGGCAGGTCCCCCCTGGGCAGGACACCCCTGCACGTGGCTGCAGCCATGGGCCAGTTGGACTGCATAAGCCTCCTGCTCAAGTGGGGGGCCTTCATCCATGACAAGGACGCCAGGGGGGAGACCCCCATCTCCATCGCCCACCGCCTGAAGTGCAAGCAGAGCGAGCGGCACATGTTCCTGTTCCACTGGCTGGCACAGTCCAGGGCAAAGAACCCAAAGGACATGGCCGTGAAGACGATTCTTCAGAATGTCAAGTCTGGGTTTGGGCGCAGGAGGAAGACCCCAAATTAGCTCCTACTGGAAATGTTTGCCCATCGAAGCGGACTTGGGTAACTTTCCAAAGTTTAGTCCCATGCTGGCCCTTGGTGAGCAAAAACGCTGGTAAACATGGCAGTTAATTCGAACCAGATACTAAATTATCTGTCCTGTTCGCAAATGACTTTGGAGAGTGTTGCTGAAAGTAGGTGCGTTTGTAATCCATTACAGACCTAGCAGGCGGCAATGCCAGCCTTTAATTTTAAGCTATTTGTACATTGCATCCAGTAACGAGGCTCCGGGTGGAAGGGAGCCAATTGCCTCCTCTCCCGCATGCAGCCGCGGTCTAATGCACGGCGTAATAGGGGTAATAACAGCATGATAATAGCACTATTGTTACTGCACAAAACAAGTCCCAGCCAACCTTGGGAGATCATGCTTAGCGTGGGCTGTGAATTTTGGTTTGTGAAACCCATGCAGCCAAATGCTCCCCAGAGAGGAATGTTCTGGAAATTTCCCTGAGCCATCCTCGAGGGGTCTGCTTCTTGAGTTGGGGGGCAGAAGTGAAGCTGGGGAGAGCTTGGCTCTCCAAACACCTTCTCCAAAAGGGGCGCCGCAGGACTCCTGTTGGGAGGTGACACGGTGGCACTGGATGTGGAGGAAACAGTGCAGAGGTGGCTGGGGAGTCCGTAGGGAAGAGAAGCCGAGCTGGCCGCGCCTTCCCTGCTGTCCCAGCCTTGGTGGTCAGAGCGTCCCCTCCCACCAGCTTCCTCCTCCTTTCCTTGGGGCAGGCCACCCGGGAGCATCTTAGCTCTTGGAGCTGCATCACACAGCCTCACCTGGCCCCTGGGTGTGCCTGCAGGGCCTGGCCTGCCAGTGGGCGCCTGAGCTGGGTGTGGGGACAAGGACTGGCTGCTGTGCAAAGAGGGCACTGCGACTCAGCCTCAGCAGAAATGCCAGCCAAAGATGGCTAGGTCTCTCCAGAACTTTCCAGAAATTTGGCTTTTTGATGGGCTAACTCCTGCTTTTTAAGTGTTGACTCGAATTTTTGAGGGGCATAATATGGTACAAAAGGAGAGAGAAGAAGTGGGCGCACCCATGGGACTGCCTCTGGATGCCACACTCCAATTTGTTTCCTTGAGAAAAGTGGCAGAAATAATCTCTGTTTCCTTGGAACCATCCACAGCCCTGAAGCCACAGTGAGGGCGCGGCCATGGGTCTTGCTGGGGGACAGGTACCCTCCACTCCCGACCCCCCCCCACTTGTGTTTCTCTAAAGGCCCCGTCTTCTAACAGGCTTCTGGAATCAAAGCGTGTGGCCACGGTCCCTCGACCACCGAAGCTCTGTTTTGCAAGTGACAGGAAATGACAGTGTTTCCTGGCTGCCCTCGCTTCCGACTTACATCCCAATAACAAGAGTCAGCTTTTAAATTAATTGGTCGCATTTCCTGCTGTCAGAGCAAGTGAGATCCGTGTTGATGATGTGGCCTTACACTCGGTATACGTGGCTGTATCCAGCTCAGCAATCTGTCTGACAAATAGTAGTCGGGAAGAAATAGCTCAGCACCACCTATGTCAGAACTGAGATCTTGTTTGTGGCAGGCGTTCTGCAAAGTCAATAGGCAGATATCAAGTAACCCCAATCCAACGGGTCAAGTCATTCAGCTAATGAGGTGTGTTCAGGGTGCGACTTGGGCACCCTTTTAACTGAACAAGTGGCATTACTCAAAGTCACGCGTGTGACAGCTGCTTTGCTAAGCCATCTTTGCTGTTAGGAGTGCCCACTGCCTGACACCTGTATCTAAAAATCTGGGAGCAAACCCTCTGTCTTCATACGCCCCCAAAGCGGTTAAACACTGGGCAGGACATCAGCAAGTTCCAAACTCTCCGTGGTGGCATTTTGTTCATTGTGGGGCAGGGTGTTTTGAACACTCTTGTAGGTCCTGGGGACTGCTCCTTTAAGACATGCACAGCATCCTATTTATTATATGAAAATAAGCGTGCATTGCATACTAAGTAAAACATGTCCATAGCCATAGAGGGGTTGAATGATACATTTTGTAGATATTTCATTAAACGTTTATTTGAAGAAAAAGATTTCATGCTTTGGGAGCCAGAAAAAAAAATTTGTGTGTGTGTGTGTGTTGGGGTGGGGGGGTGTTGATCCCAAACATTTTCGTGGAGCCATGAAGTCCGGGTGGGCCCGAGGCCCTGGGGAAGGTCCGGGGTGGCGCAATAGCTGTTCTTCTGTGTCCCGCCTACCGGCTCGCTCTCCAGCGTCCTCTGGAGCTGGGGCGGCTCCCTCTCTGGGCCCCACACACCCCGGGTCCCTCGGTCCCTTGGACTCTGCCTGGTCTTTGGCGCTTTGCCTTCTCTCTTCGAAGACCCCTGTGAGGCCCTCCTCGCACGCCGGGCTTCCGCGACAGCCCCTCCGTCCCAGACCTGGGTGCTCCCTCGCTCCGACGTCCCCGCCAGCCGGGGTTCCCCAAGGGTAGAGAGGGCATCCCACCGGTGGCACCTCAGGGGACTTTAGGTGGCCCCTGACACTGCATGAACCTACGCTGAAACACTGGGTGAGAAGGTTCACCCCTTTTCTGACTGCTCTCAACCCTTTTACTGCCCACAAGGGGAGAGTCCTTTCCGTGCTAGCGTGTCTCCGAGGCCTCCACCGCCCTCGCCAGCCTCCCTTTCAAAACTACAGAAACGGAGCGCACTTGCATGGCCCCGGGGTTCGCTGGGGTTGAGCTGTGTTGGCCTGTCTTCAGTGCGTCATGGGCCAAGATTCCGTTCCTTCCTCCACTCCCGGCCAGCTGGGCGACCTTGGGACCGACGTTACCTCCCAAGAGCCCCGTCACCTGGCTGTGCTGGGGGAAAAATGGCCACAGTAGGTTGAGCTGTCAAACCTCAAGCCCCGTCAGCGTGATCCCACAGTGCAGCAGGAAGGGCCTGGGCTTGCAGTCTAGAACTTTCCTTTCCCACGAGCTCTGTGGCATGGGGCCAAGCAGTGGCACCTCTCAGAGCCTCAGTTTCTTCCTGTGTAGTTTTTGGTCGTAAAACCCTGCCTGCTGTCGTCACTGGGGGGATTCAACACCTGGCACAGAGCACACACTTGAGAAATGGCAGCTATTATTGTTATGATTACTGCCACGACTTAATTTGCTTAAAATGTTTGCTCACGGGGAATCAATAGTCTCCTGGTCTCCCGATAGCCTCATAAATTTTCAGCAAACCTTATGCAATAAGAGTCTCCGTCCAGAACTAATAATTCCCAAAGTGGGAGATAAATAATTTCCCTTAAACTTGCTGATTTTGGTATTAAGCAGAGGCCTTTCTCAGCAAGTTGAAAAAAAAGTGCGTAGTGAACTTGAAACTCCAGGGCCAGTTCTGCAGGAGAGAAAAAAAGCTCTCAGGCGAAAGGAAAATTCCAGTCACCGGGCTCTGCCTCCGCAGTGCCGCACTGACTGCAGATGCCTCCAGCAGAGGGCACAGAAACCCATTAACATTTAGAAAAACACCCGTGTTTGTGTTCCTCGGAAATGTCAGAGATGCTGCAGTCTGCGTCACTCGGAAAACCTGAGAGTGAGGCCCAGCAACAGGGGCTCACAGGCGGGTGTTTCTGCCTGAGACCCTGAAATTGTCCACACAGCGTGCATGGCTGCACACGCTCTTCCTGGGGAGCCTCTCACAGGGCTCAGCACATCCTGAAAGGGTCTGTGGACCACTCCCTGCCCCAAGGGGCCCAAACCTTGTTACCCCAAGGTAACAAGGACCTCAAGCACACCTGCTGTCAAAGTCATCAGATCAGTGCATCAGTACAATGTCACACTTTACCCATTTGGCTGGATTGCATCATCAGGTTACAACTGGAAAAATGATAAATGCTGGTAACATCTGGGACTGTGATGTGTATGTGTGTGCGTGTGTATGTGTGTGCATGTGTGTGTTCATTCACGTGAGAAATGTCTCAACATTGCAGGAAGGAGCTTGTAGATTCCTGTAGCCTTGCAGAATTACTACCTGACAATATGTGTTTAACACATTGACTGCCACACTAGAAAAAAACAGTTTTCCCTGGGGCCATGATGTTTTATTACAGAATAAAAACCTCAAAAACAAAATGATCCTTTCTAACTTAATGAAAAATATGTTATTTTTTATTGTTTTCTGTGCATGAGTTATATGCAGTTAAATTGCCAATATTAATTGTAACAATAAGAACATCAACAAGATTTTCACAAACTAATTGCAGGGTTTTGCCCAGGGGGCCACCCATCACGGAACACGTATGCTGCAGCCTGGCAGCGTGAGTTGCCTGCGCACCGTGCAACTCCCGAGGTGAAGAGATGCGTGAGTTAATAGGCTTCCCGAGGCCGCGGGCTCAAAACTAGCATGAGTTAAATACAACTCACCTGGCAGTTAATGTGTTAAAATGCCCACACCTCAGCCCAGCGCCCCCACTTTTGCTAATCCACCCTGCAGAGACAAAACCCCAGTACATAATGAGACCTGTCTGCAAATGCTCGTGACGACTCTTTATGGCGGCAGGTGTCTGGAAACAGGCCAAATGCCCACCAGTGGGAGTGATAGTGACGTATTTTGCAGCTATTAGAGAATCACTTTGTCTGTATGTATAGGCCAAGGGACAAGCATGAGCGGTATCTGTGATGTGTCATTAAGTGAAAAACGGCAAGTTGCCCAGGAAGTATGTGTGAGCTCATTGGGTTACAATTTTTAAAAAGAAGCAGATCCAATAAATGTCCATATATGTTTATTTGGACATGAAGAATCATGTCAGGAGACGCCGCAGACCCAGCATGGCTGCGCCAGGCGTGGGACGGCTCGACACACCCCCTGATGTCACCACCAGCATGTCTTCTTTTTGTCTTTATTGCAGCAAAATACACATAACGTAAAATTTACAATTAATGACATTGAGTACGTTCACAATGCTGTGCGACCATCACACTGTCCAGTTCCAGAACATTCTCATCACCCCAAAAAGAAACCCCACACCCACCGCAGTCACCCCCAGCCCCCTTCGCTCCAGTCCTGGTCAACCACCAATCCACTTTCTGTCTCTGAATTTGCGTGTTCTGGATGTTTCGTATCCCTCAAGCCACACGACATGTGGCCTTTCCCATCTGGCTTCTTAGCGTGACGTTGTCGAGGCTCATCGGCTCTGTGGTATGTCTTAGTACTTCATCCCTTGTTACGTCCAAATAATATTCCACTGCGTGGCGGTGTCATATTGTGTTCATTCATTCGTCTGCTGGTGGACATTGGGGTGGTTTCCACCTTCTGGCTACTGTGAAAAGTGCTGCGTGAACATCTGTGTACAAGGATCGTTTGGCTTCCTGCCTTCAGTTCTTTTGGTTGTACACCTAGGAGGGGAATTGCTGGGTCACATGCTGATTATGTGTTTAACAGCATGTTTTATTTTTGTAATAAATCAATATTTAAAAAAAAGGAAGGAGACAGAAAATTCCCACCTGGGCTCTCCAAAGGTGGAGAATTATAGCAATCATTGATTGAGTACTTTTCCGGCATTCTGCATACATTATCTTATTTAGTCTTTTCAACTGGCCTGGAACGTCTCAATCAGCAGCAGAATTGCAGGGGGGTTTGTTACAACAGATTCCCACCTTCCAGAGAATCTAGATGCAGGTGTCTGAGAGCAAAGCCTGAAATTCTGCATTTCCAACCAATTCCCAGGCATGCTGGTGCTGAGCAGCACTGGGCAAGTTCTCTTCCAGGCCCATTTGTCATTGAGGATCTAAGGCCCAGAGAAGGTCAGCAACTTGCCCAGCAACACACAGCAACCAAATGGCAGAGTAAGGGTGTTTGACCCTATGCTGTAGTTTTAACAAGGACCTCCCAGGATGAAGCTTCCCAGCTCACAGAACGTGCCCTCACAGAACGTGACTCCCCCAAGCCCCCTTTCCCCGACTGTCAAAGGCAGAAGGTGCTGGCACTCTCAAAGCATGGGTGGGTGGGAGTACTGGCCAGGACAGATAGGTTAGGCTGGGCTCCACCAGGCAGTGCAGAAGGCAGGGTGGACCTGCAGCTACACCCCACGGATGTCTACCTCCTCCCGGGCTGTATTAGAGCCCGGGCGACCCCCGGGACACATCCCCGGGGGTCCTGAGCACACGTGCTTCCTCTGTCTTCACAAAGAAAACACTGCACCAGCCCTCCAGGCCGGGCTCCCGCTAGGTGGCGCTGTTGCCTCAGGTGGCGACGCGGCGGCCGCCAGGTGGCGCAGCGAGACCGCAGATGGGCCCGCGGGAACGCGCTTGGACCCAGACTCGAGGACGCGCCTCCCCCCCAGCAAATGGTAGAACCTGAGAAATCCCTTAGTCTTTCCCTGTCCCGGTAGACTGCTGTACCCCAGGGATCTTCCACTCGTGGTTCTGTCATGCTGTTTTGATCTGTGCATAGTATAGACTCTTTTATAAAATACGTAATGGATCGTATTTTCACATAAAATTCATAGTATAAGAGTTTAGAAAGAAACACTGTCCCCTAGTTCAAAGAGTTTTCTTCCAGTGGTTCACAGATTATGATTTCGGGGTCAGGGATAAGAGCCAGCCAGCTTTAGAGATAAATTACAACATTTTTGACCCCTCCAATGGGAAGAAAAATCTAGGAACTTTCTTTCAATGCTAATGAACCTTTCAATTAATACCTCTACCACTTAGGAGGGGCTGTAACAAGAAAAGCAAGTAGGAAGTATAACTACACTCAGGTGTTTTGAAACCCCAGGTTCTCAACATTATTCTCCCCAAGCAAGGTACCAGTCAGGAGCCGCTCAACAAGAAGGAGCTGTGCTGAGAAATGCAGCGCAGGTGTGCGGACACTCTGCTCGCACGAGCCCAGGTGTGCCCGCTCCACAACAAGGCTGTGTGGTCAGCACTGTTGCTGCTGCGCTGCACACCGCACGGCTCCTGGGCTGCACACCCGCACGGCTCCTGGGCTATACACCACACAGCTCCTGGGCTGCACACCTGCACAGGTGTTACTGCATTGACTACTGCAGGCAACCGCAACGCGATGGTAAATACTTGTGTCTCTAAACATTTTGAAACACAGAAAAGGCACAGTAAAAAGACGGTATGAGAGATAAAAAGGGCACACCTGTGTAGGGCACTTACCATGAACGTGGCATGCAGACCGAAAGTTGCTCTGGGCGAGTCTGTGCGTGGGTGGTGAGTGAATGTGAGGGTCTTGGATGTTACTGTACACTACCGTGCACCGTTTATGAACACTGTACACTTAGGGTGCTAAATTTATTAGAAAAATGAAGTAACTGCACTACAACATTATGATGGCTACGACATCACAAAATCCTGTCTGTGGTCTGTCGATGACCAAAAAGTCGTGTCACGTGGCGCCTGACTGTATGTGCAGAGAAGGGCTGAGATTTAAAAGGAGCACATGTTAGGATCACTATTTTTACCAAAGTATGCTTCCAGAGAAGTTCATGATTTATTTCCAACTTTCAGCAAACTGCAGTATATTTTATACCTGGTTGATCTCACACATAGTTTAAGAATTATGGTTCAAGCCTATAGAGTGAGTATCGATGAAATTTTGAAAGACGTTTCCACAGCTAGTTGAGAATTGAATATTTTTCCTTGCAAGGTGTGGTCCAAAGCCTGGAAGAAGTGGCAGTCAGTTGGTGCAAGGTCTGGTGAGTGTGGTGGGTGACAGAGCGTTTCCAAGTCCAGCCTCTGCAGTTTGAGCAGCGTTGTTTGTGTGACATGTGGCATTCGAGCATTTTCATGAAAGAGGATCGTCCTGTCTCTGTTACTCATTTCGGCTGCTTAATCGCAAGCATCCTCATCATTTCATCCAGCTGGTTGCAGTGGACATCCGCTGTAATCTATTGACCAGGTTTCACGAAGCTGTAGTGGATAACACCAGCGCTGGACCACCAGACAGACACCAGTAGCTTTATTTGACGAATATTCAGTTTTGGAATGTGTTTCAGCACTTCATCTTCATCCAACCATTGTGCTGAACACTTGTGATTGTCAAAAAGAATCCATTTTTCACCACATGTAACACTATGGTATACAAATGGTTCACCTTTATGTTGTGACAGCAAAGAAAGGCCAGCTTGGAGACTGTTTCTCTTCTGATGCTTGTTGAATTCACGCAGAACCCCTCTATCCAGGTTCTTTACCTTACTGATTTGTTTCAAATTTTGTTGGTCCAATATTGTTGGGATAGTAACATCAGACCTTGCTGCTAACTCACCCATAGGTTGGGATGGATTCGCTTCCACTAAGCTTTCAGTTTATCATTATCCACCTTGGTCTCAGGTCTCCCACATGGCTCATTTTCAAGATTAAAATCACCAGAATGGAACTTCTCAAACCATCAACGTACTGTGCGTGCATTAGCCACATCCTTCCCAAACACTTCGTTGATATGTCGAGCTGTCTGCACTGCATTGGTTCCACGATGGAACTCGTTAGAAAATAACACGAGTTTTTGACCTATCCATACTTTCACAAAAATGGCTCTAAAAATTTTCTTGCAAGATAATCACAAGCCACAATGTGCATTTGAAAGACTGAGGATGTACCTTCACAATGAAAATAAAACAAGAAGTGTCAAAGTGGGTCAGGGTCCACCCTAATCTAGGATGAGCTTATCACAAGGTCTTTTACTTAATGACATCTGCAGAGACCCTTCTCCCAAACAAAGATTTACAGGTTCTGGGTGGACACTTCTCCTCGGGGGCCACCATTCTGCCTGCTGCAGCTGTCATGTTTGCCATGGCTCTGGGGCATCCAAGTGGGGCTCGCAGAAAGCAAGTGGCCTCAGGGACAGGGCTTCGCACAGAGCAGAGAGGGCAGCCCAGGACTGAGCCCCACGGCACTCCTGTACTCAGGGCTCAGGTAAAGGGGCCAGCAAAGAGGAGGGAGAAGTAGGTGCTCACCAGCTGGGAGGGAAACCCCAGGAACAGTGCTGGGCGTGGCCAACCAAGTCCACAGCTGCGGAGAGGCTGAGCTGGCTGAGGCAGAGGGTGGCCGTCAGACTTGGCAACACTTGACAAGGACACTTTCTGTGGAGCGTTCGGGACAGGAGTCTGACTCAGGGGGATGGGAGAGCGAACCGCAGACCCGCAGAAGTGAAGGCTGCGAGGGAGGGACACTCCCCTGAGAAGTTCTGCCGGTGAAGCCACCGCGGGAGGGACCCAGCCCAGAGGGACAAGCCAACGACACAGGAGGGAGAGGGGCCTCTGGAGGGCAGGGTCCTGTGGAGGAGGGGTGGACTTGGGTGGTTCTGGTGCTCACAGACCTCTTCCACCTGCCCAGGCCCCAATTTCCAGATCTGGTGAAAGGTTTCCTGCATCAAGACTTTATAAGCTTCTCATTGCAAAAAACTTGAGGCATATAGAGCCGTAGAATAGTACAAGCCGAGCCAGTGGGTGTTCACTTTTGCCACACTCGCCTCGTCTATGGCGCGATTTTGCCGGAGCAAATTGACGCTTACCCCTAGACCCCCTAGACGACTGCATCCCACAGAGCAGGGCGCTCTGCTGCCAGATGCACTGTAGCAAACGGACAGGGATCCCCAGAGAGCATCCGTGTTTGTTTCTGGGGCTGTCGTATGTATTATAGCAAATCACCCTGGGTTTAGTGGCTTCAAACAACACAGATTTGTTATTTTACAGTTCTGAAGGTCAGAAGTTCAAAATGTCTCTTCCTGGGCTAAACCCAGCAGGGATGGCTCCCTCTGGGGCTCCTGGGGAGAGCCCGCGTTCCGGCCCTGGCCAGCTCTGGGGGCCACCACGTTCCCTGTCTCCCGTGTCCCCGTCTGCAAAGGTGGAGCGTTGCATCAGCCCGACTGCTTCCGGCAGCCCCTCTCCTCTCCTTCTCGAATCCTCCTGCTCCCCCTAGTGAGGATCCTTGTGATTAGATGGGACCAAGGACACCTTCCCAGCGCAGGACCCGTTGTCACACCAGTGACAGCCCTTTTGCCACGTAAGGTGCTGTGTTCGCCAGTGCTGGGGATTAGGGTGCAGGCTTCTTTGAGGGGACCTTTTTCAGCCTACACGGTGTCTCATAACGCGTCTGAAATCAAGTCTCCCCAGGTGTCCCCAGATGTCTCTTAAAACTGGCTGTCCCAGGCTGGGTTCCCATCTTTGAGCTGCTGCCTTTGGTCTCTGATTTGCCTCAGGCCGTGTGTTCCTGGCGCTGGCCAGCGGAGGCCGGCCCGGGTGTCCTGTGGCAGACCCTGACCCCTGAGTGTGCTGTGGTCCCCCGTGGGACCCTTCAACTTGTTCCCCGTGCCCTGACTTCCCAGGAACTGGCTGCATGTGGGCTGCTCAGGCGGGACCAGACTCAGGCAGAGCATTTCTCCCCGGCTACACAGTGGGTGATGCCACCGCGCAGGCATCCCGCAGGGTGCAGAATGCTGGCGTTTCCACTGTCCGCCTGCGGAGTCTGAGGCACTGACAGCGGTCCCGTCCGTTGGGAGGTTTTGTTCCTCCACTGGGACTAGCAAGTGACTTCAGATGATCCTTTCTCCCCTGTGGATATCCTGTTTTCCATCTGCTTTCTAAATTATTGTGGCAAAACACACAACATTCACTGTTTTAGCTATTTTTCAGAGTCCAGTTCAGCGGCACCAAGTACACCCACGTTGCTGTGCAGCCGTGGCCGCCGTCCGTCTGCAGAACTTTTCACCGTCTCGAGTGAGCCCTACAACCACGAAACGCTGACTCCCATGCTTCTCCCCAGCCCCCTGCAAACACCGTTTTCTCGTCTGTCCCTGTGAATCTGACCATTCCAGAGACCACTCACGACTGCTTGTCCTCCCATCTGCCTTTTAAAAAAACTGCTCTATTGAGATCGAATTCACATACCACACAATTCACCCACGCTGAGTAGACAATTCGATAGTTTCTAGCAAGTTGCACGACCGTCACCTGCACCTAACTCCAGAACGCTGGCGTCACTCCCGAAGGACACTCCGTGCTTGCTCAGCAGCCGCTCCCCTTCGCCGCCTCCCCCCCTCCTGGCGCTGCTGCCGGAGCTGCTGGTGATTTATTCTGAGAAAGGCTATAGATTAAGCGGGGCCCCCCCGCGGCGCCTCCTCCGGGAAGTTTAGAATTAGAACCAGAGGATGTGATTCTGTTGAACTTGTGCCAGAGCACGTTCGAGAGGGAAGACCTTGACCTCCTGTATCCAGTTTGGGGCCCCTGACCCTGGCAACCACTGGTTCACTTTCTGTGGCTGTGGATTTACCTATTCTGGACGTTTTATAGAAGTGGAATTATACAGTAGGTGTCTCTTTGTGTCTGGCGTCTTTCACGTAGCATAATGCTTTCAAGGTTATCCACACTGTAGCACGGATCAGTACTTCATTTCTTTTTATGGTTTATTAATATTTCTTTGTGTATGGATGGACCGCATTTTGGTTAACTCTTGATCGGTGACGGTCATTTGTTTCCCCCCACCCCTGCTTTTTGGCTGTATAAATAATACTGTTATGAACATGTATGTATTAATACAAGGTTTTGTGTGAACATGCATTTCCATTTTTTGTGTGTATGTGCCCAGGAATGGAACTGCCTGGGCACCTGGCAACACTGTGTTTACTCTTTTGAGGAATGGCTACACTGTCTCCAGCGGTGTGTGAGAGTCAGATCCCTCCACGTCCTCACCAACACTTGCCATCAGCTGTCTTTTTGATTAGAGCCACCCCAGTGGGTGTGAATTGGTATCTCCAGCTACCTTTTATCAAATGGATACTCTCTGCCTGAGCCAATTATTTCATGGAGGTTGCAAAGTGGTGATTTTTAATTCTGTCACTCCTACATTTCATTAGCCGGCATTCGTTGTGAAAAAGAGCTTTACTTCATCCTCTGGAGCTATTCGGTTTCCCTAAAAGGCAGTTCCAACAGAAAGAAAAGGGAAATGCTCAGTTCTGGATCATTATGGATGCTTGTGCATTTACGTACTCAATGTGTTTCGACCAGTGACAGCTGCTGTCATTATTATTATTTCTGATGCTCGGATAATCCCAAATTTGGCCAGTGGGATTTGACACATCTTAAATGTACAATTCAGTGATTTTGTAGTAAACTTACAGACCTGTGCAATCATCACCACAATCCAATCTGAGAACATGGAACTCACATTTTAAAATGGTGATTCTGTGCTTTGTCAGTTAACTTTAATCCCAAGGTAGAGATTGCATGAGAAGCCCCCATGAGCTGGCATTTGCCATCTGGGCAGACAGCCCTGTGGACAATCTGTTGTGATTCTGCCAATGCATTCTGGGTCTTCCATTAGCACCTTCTAGAACCCCCACACTCAAGGTGAGTCCTCAGGGTGGCATTGGCATCCTCCAGGAGCCTGTGAGAGGTGCACACCTCAGGGGGAGGGGCAGGCTTCCCAGGAAGCTCTGCGCCCCGCCAGACCTTTCCTAGCTCAGCGCTCCCTGAGTTCTCTCCCCTCTTCTAAAAATGAGACTTTTGAAACGCAAAAGCCGAGAGCCAAGCCCGGCTTTCCTCTGTTTCTGGGGCATCCTTCCTGCTCAGAGCAGAGTGCCAGTGCTTGGTTCCCACACCAGAAGAAGGGCCATGAGTGACGAAGAAGATGGGACAATAGTCCTTTGATGCAGATGGCCTCATCCCGCTGGGACGATGGTACACTGAGCTGCCGCCAGTCGTAGGGACTCTGCCCTCTGAGGGTTGGGATCGCAAGTGCTGACCAGAGGCCAGTGGTCCTTACATGCCTGCTGGGGCCAGGGCGAATGTGCCCATCTGGGGTCACAAGAACCCGCGAGTGTGGAGTCCCCTTCCCAGGCAGCGCGGACTGGGGTGGAGCAGCCGCTGCCCCTTCCCGAGTTTGCCCCAGACCCGCCTCCTTCTTGCCCGGCCGCCCAGCCCGGCCACCACCCGCACTCTCGCCTGGTCCTGGGAGGCATCTAATACTAGACAAGTGGTTTAGGCTTTTAAAAAGTTAAGAATTTTCTTCCTGACCAAAGGCATTTCCAAGTCTGTTTAAAGAGAAGGGGAAGTGAAGAACATGGAGGCGCAATTAAATAATTTAATATTTTAGAAACGGCTGCTGCCAGGAGCTGCTGGTGATTTATTCTGAGAAAGGCTATAGATTGAGCGGGGCCCCCCGTGGCGCCTCCTCCGGGAAGTTTAGAATTAGAACCAGAGGATGTGATTCTGTTGAACTTGTGCCAGAGCACGTTCAAGAGGGAAGACCTTGACCTCCTGTATTCAGTTTCAGGCCCCGTGACCCTCCTTTTGGAAGGACAAAAAAAAATCTTGTCTGGCATCTTTTGCTATTTCATTTTTTTTTTTAAACAAAACTTTTGCTAAATCCTTGGGAACAAGAAACCCCAACATCCTGTTTTTATATGTTGTCCAGAACGAAAGATAAGAATCTGATTTAGACCCTGACCCTGGTGCAGTGAGACACAATTCTTACAGGGCATGCACGTCTCCCCTCTTCCCAGAGCCTGCTGCCCAGATTAACGCGGAGCACAGTTTGTGAAACTTTTCTTTCCCAGGGAGCCTTGAGGTCAGGGCCAGCCCAGGGCAGACCGGGGCAAGGCTGCGGGTCCCCTGGGATGGGGAGAAGGTGCCTGAGGCATCCCGAGGGTCTATGGCTGGGTCATTTGGACACTGATGCCAGTAGACCCATAAATGGGGGGGGGTCTGCGAAAGAGGCTCGGGCTCTCACGGCACCCCAGGAGTGTCTGCATGCATAAATCAGATGGCTCTGCGGGCTGAATCCCAGCCAGTATTGATTGAATTGAGTCCTGGTAATAAACTGGGTAGATAAATCAGCCGGGAATTAAAGCAGGCACGGGGCGCAGTGGTTATGGAAAACATTTAAGTTTAATGCATTGACCGGGAGCGGAGCATGATTTCACAACGGCGCCAGTTTGCTGGTAACATGAAATAGCGAGGTGGCAGCCGCTCGCAGGAGCGGGCCAGACACGTTCTAAATTACCCGGCCGTGGGGACCGCGCGGGTGAGTGGCCCGTGCAAGTTCATTGCTGAGCTGTTAGGTAATGAGGCTGGGGCCTAAAAGTCACCGGTGGCCCTGGCCCCAGATTGCGCATCAGATGGTGCCCGACCGCAGGACCATGCCGCCCCTTCCTCCCCGCGTTCCTAGGCCCCAACCACCTCCCTGGCCCGGGGCAAGTCTTCCCAACCCTCCTGTCACCCGTGTATCCCACACGGCTCCCAGCCACCCTCCACTCTCCGCCCAGCCATCAGAATGATCTTTCCAAAATAGTTATGATCACGTCACTCCTGTTTCCACGGCTCCCCGTTGCACTTGGGGTGGAGTGGACACCTGACCGGAGGAGGTGAGCATCGGACAGAACGGTTGGGTTGGGCACAGTGGGGGCCCCAGGGGCGTTCTTGGGCGGTTCAGAGGAGTTGGGAGCAGGTGGGGTGGCAGGGGAGGCAATGGGTGGCCGCCGGCTGGAGAAAATTTGTGGACGTAAAGAAACTGACGCAGAAAGTGTAGATTCTTACCACTTTTTAATCATAGCACTTGGCTGGGAGGATTATGAAAACTATATTCATTCTAACGACTTTTAAACAGTACAGACGTGAATCACACAGTAGGTTGGTGCAACAGTAATTGAGGCTTTGGACCATGAATTTTATTTTATTTATTTATTTATTTTTGCCTCAAATGCGTTCACAGGAGGGACCATGAATTTTAAATCATTAGAACTAGGCTCAAACACATCTTTATCGGAATAGGAACCATTACAATCAACATATTTCTGTTGATTGAGATTGTTGATTGAGAAATAAGTTTGTTTTTTCCCGTAGCGTAAAAATCCGTGCTTTGGGATTCGAGGAACTCTTGGAAAGCATTTTCTGCACCCTGCTGGGTGTGGAAGCGTTTTCCCTGCAAGAAGTTGTCGAGACGCTTGGGGAAGCGGTGGCCGGGTCAGGTCCGGTGGACGTGGCAGGTGAGGCAAAACTTCGCAGCCCAATTCGTTCAACTTTTGAAGCGCTGGCTGTGCGCAGTGCGGTCAGGCGCTGTTGCGGAGGAGAATCGGGCCCTTCCCGGTGACCAGTGCCGGCTGCAGGTGGCAGTTTTCGGTGCATCTCACGGATTTGCTGAGCAGACTTCTCAGATGTGACGGTGTCGCCGGGATTCAGAAAGCTGTAGTGGGTCAGACCACCAAACAGTGACCGTGACCTTTTTTTGGTGCAAGTTTGGCTTTGGGAAGTGCTTTGGAGCTTCTTCTCGGTCCAACCACTGAGCCGATCGTTGCCGGCTGTCATATAAAATCCACTTTTCATCGCCCGTCACAGTCCGATCGAGAAGTGGTTCGTTGTTGCGCACGATAAGAAAAGACAACACTTCCAAACGACGGTTATTTTGATTTGCAGTCAGCTCACGAGGCGCCCACTTACTGAGCTTTCTCACCTTTGCAGTTTGCTTCCAGGGCCGGACGACCGTAGGATGGTCGCCGCTGAGTTCTTCGGCAGCCTCCCGTGTGGTTGTGAGGGGTCAGCTTCGATGACGGCTCTCAGTGGGTCGTTGTCAGCTTCCAAGGGCCGGCCACCGCGCTCCTCCTCTTCAAGGCTCTTGTCTCCTTTGCAAACCTTCTTGAGCCACCCCTGCGCTGTGCGTTCCTTGGCGGTTCCTGGGCCACACGCGTGGTTGATGTTGCCAATTGTCTCCCTGGCTTTACGACCCATTTTGAACTTGAATAAGAAAATCGCTTGAATTTGCTTTCTAACATAATTTCCACAGTCTAAAATAAATGTAAAATAAACAGCAAGTAATAAGTCATTAGCACAAAAACATAAAGCGAGAAATGAGCATTAAAATAATATATAATGTAACTACATTTACTTAAGAATGTATTCCAGTATCAAATAGCAAATGTCAACAATGCTAAACCCACAATTACTTTTGCACTACTCGTAAAAAAAGTGGAGATTCTACATCATTTATCCCACCAGAGATAATCAGCTCAGTGCAGGTCTAGGGCAGACGAGGGAGGTTGGCTGTCCTCACACTGGTTCCCAACCTCCTCCTCCATTGCCTGACTCCACTGTAAAGCTGAAAAAAACCCAACCCTCAGTTTTCCACACTTCTTGCAGCTGGGGTGGCCATGTGACAAGCTCTGGCCAGTGAGAAGTCTGCCTGGGCTGCTGGGAGAGCCTTTGCTCACCTAGTAAAACGATGGGCATGGCTGGGGCCACCATTTGTTTCTTCCTCCTGGCTGTGAAGGCAGATGTGATAACTGGAGATGAAGCAGCCACGTTGTCATCAATAAGACATCAAGAAAATCACAGAGATTGAAGTTCTTTTTCCATGGAGCTGCTGAGCCAGTGCTAGCAGCTGCCACATACATTTTTCTAATGTGAGAAAACAAACAATTTTTTCCAAGGCCACATTAGTGGGTTCTTGTGTTATTTTCATCCAAGAGCTTCCTAACTGACACAGTCTATACCTTTCCAGGTTTTCTTCCCCTATAGTAACATCAATCTATCTTTAAATTAGATTTTATTCTACATTCTGTGCTACAGTTTTTATGGTGGGCCTCTTTCCACATTAATCCCTCATTCCTTTAAACAACTAATTGTTATCAACCATTTTATTGTGAGCCCTCTCTGTAAGTCATTTAGCCAACTCCTGACTGGTTATTTGGGTTGCTTCTGCATTTTCGGTTACTGGGGTGTACAGAGAGCTGCACTGCTGTGTCCTCACGCATTAGCCAGACGCACGTGGGGCTCTGGAGGAGGCTGGGCCAGGGACACAGCTGGGGAGTCGGCTGTCCTGGGTCTGGAGGAGACGGCTGGCCCCAACCCTTCCTCTCTTCTCTACACCTACATGCTCTGCCAGGTAATTACACAGTTTTCTCCCACAAAAGGGGTGGTATATATTTTCCGGCTTCTTGATCTTAGGTTTGCATGTGCCTTACTTTGGCCCCTGGAATAAGGCAGAAAAGATACTATCCCTGCTCCAAGCCTTGGCCTTGAGAGGCCTCCCACGTCCCCACCCATCCTCCTTGTCGTTGCTGTTGCTGTGAGAACAAGCCCCGGCTCGTCTGCTGGTCGGTCCAAGGAGGAGAACGAGAGGCCCACGGAGCCCCCGCCGCACGCAGCCAAGCCCTCGATGACTGTAAGCGCACGGACTCTGTGTGCTTGTGGTGGCACGGCAGTGAGACTGTGGCTGCTTGTTACTCAGCACTGGGTGGCGATCGCTGACTGACACAGTGATCCCAGGAGGGGAGCACAGCAAGGAGAAAAGGGGGCCTGGGATGGAGCCCAGAGGAGCTCCAGGATTGAAGGGATTCTCATAGGTAGAGAAAAACAGCAAAGGCAATTGAGAGCTGGGCATTTCCAAGCCTGACTTATGAAGCGGCTCCGCAGTAGAAGAAGGAGGATTCCAAGAAGGCCCCTTGCAGAAAGCGGCCCTTAAACGGTGGGCAAAGTCTGGCCAGGTAGAGGAGAGAGGGGAGGGGCTCCAGGCTGGTGTGTCCTCCCTCCTCCAGACACGGCACCAGGTGGGGCCTCCGCTCTGCCTCTGCTCTGGCCAGGTGGGCAGGGGCTCACAGGCTTGGGGCCAGGGTGCTGGAGGGCCCCTGGGCCAGCAAAGGAGCGTCATTCCAGCTTTCTGGTCTGACTCGTAACCAAGAGGAGGCTGAGTGGTGTGATGCACAGTCTTCGGAACGCATGCGCCGCCTCCCAGGTGCAGGGTGTGTCCTCCAACAGTGCCTGGGCACAGACAGGACACGGCTTTATTCTTCTTGCCACATCCCCTGCCCCTGGGAGCGTCTCAGGCAGACTCCAAGGTCCACGGTCACACTCAGGTGTGAACACATCCAGGTGAGTGGAGCCCAAAACATAAAGCTGCGTCCGGTGCACAGCTTCCGGGCCGTCGCCGCCAGGCGGATGGGATGCCGGGGTCTAGTGTGGGGACGGTGGCCTCTTCTTCCACCCTCCTTGCCCGCGTTGCTGGCCCCACGGGGTCAGGGCTGGGCAGGGTGAGAAGGAAAGGGGCAAGGGTCTTTTTGTGTGGCTGGTGCCGTGCGTAGCTCTCCTTTGGCTGCTGGGTGCTCTCTGCCCACCTGGCATCAAGCGCTGCTCTTGCCTGGGGGGCATTCATGAGTTTCTGGGGTCCCCACTCCCCACCTGAGGCCCCTCTGGGCCCAGTTGTTTTCATCTGCAAGGAGGAACTATGAATGGACTGACGGGACCTACACTTTGCATTTCTCACCAACCTGTGGCTGCAAACAGGGCCACAGTGATAGTCCAGATGCCACTGAGTCTTGCACTGCTCATTTGCTCTCCTGGGGTCCCAGAAAAGCTCTGCCCTGTCCTCTGCAAGCATTTCCAGGGGGGTTTCCTGCTGTCACACAAACGTGCTTGTGAACTGATTTGTAAGCCACCACTGCCCTCTGCTGGTGTCACTGGCCGCACTCTGTAAGTTACTTAGCCAACTCCTGACTGGTTATTTGGGTTGCTTCTGCATTTTCGGTTACTGGGGTGTACAGAGAGCTGCACTGCTGTGTCTCCATGCATTAGCCAGATGCACGTGGGGCTCTGGAGGAGGCTGGGCCAGGGACACAGCTGGGGAGTCGGCTGTCCTGGATCTGGAGCTGACGGCTGCGTCACTGGCTGCAGGAGAGGGGATTGCAAGACCCTAATTCCCCTGTGGCGCTTCAGAGGCCCCCAGCAGTGGACTGCTGACCCTTACAGAGTTTTTCGGGAGGTGCCATTTGCCATGTGACTTGCTCTCTGATTCAGACATGATTTTTTCCTCATTCTTAACGAGCGGGGATACTTTCGTCGCGTGCCGCTCCCCGCCATGTGCCGCTTCCCCTCCAGCGCGTCCCTGAGTGAGCACACCTGCGGGCAGGGTTGCCGTCTCTTGTGGAAGAGCCCCTGAGGCTTGGAGGTGTTCAGGAAGGAGCCAGAATTTGAATCTGATTTGTCCAGCGCACCCAGATGCAGCTGAATCGTGGTCTAGTCCTAGTGGGGACCCCAGTACTGCCATCCCAGGGGTGACATGTAAATGTGGCAGCCACTGTGTCCCTTCTTCCCCTTGGTTCTGCCTTCCTCTTGCACCCAGCCCCTCCTCAGCCTCCACGACGCCCTCTGCATGAGTGATCCTGGGCATGCGTGCAAGGTGGAATGTGCCTGTGCATTTGTGCGTCTCTGTGTTCGAGCTCGTGTGCACGTGTGTGCCTGAGTGCATGAGTGTGTGTGTGCGTGTGTGGGCCTCTGTGTCTGCATGTGCGCGTACTCTTCCAGTGAGGGAAATCAGGAGGCCTGAAGGAGGTGACAGGTTGGACAACACGCATCTGCTCATCAGTGTGCCGCGTCCATCTGGTGAAGGACGTCCTGGCAGCAGGAGCGGCCAGGGGCAGACCCTTCGGTAGGAGTGAGTGCTGCATGTCGGACGGTGTTGGAAGTGGGTGGCCAACACAGAGAGTGTGGAGTTTGCTGTAGGAGATGAAGCAGGTGGGAAATGCGAGGGCTGGGCGTGCAGGGCCTGGTGGACCAAGGCAAGGAACTTCGGGTTGATTCTGAGTGGTGTGTGAGTCCTGGAAGGCCCTGAGCAGAGCTCCAGGAGCTGCAGGCTTCAGAACAGAGTGGAGGGGCTGGGTTGAGGGGGACCCGGGGAAGAAGCTCCAGCAGTGCCAGGCGGCAGGTGACACTGGCTCAGAAGTGGGTCACCACTGGTGAGACTGCAGTGTGGCTGGAGCAGGGGGAGTCCGAGCACACAGGGTGGAGTGGGGGAGATGCCCTGGCCCACCTGGAGCCTGATGGGCAGGAGTGTGGCCTCTTACCGGGTGACGGAGAACCAAGGAAGGTTATGGCCCAGATGATGGGCCACTCTGTGCAGCGTCTGGCAGGCCTTGATGGCAGTGCCTCTGCTTGAGAGATGTTCCTACAGCGTGTGAGGCCACTGCTCTGGGTGGCAGGTGACCCGTGCACTGGGCGCTGGGCTGAGCCTGCCGTCTCCATGGCTGGCAGCTGCGCCCCAAACCATAAGCACTTCTCCTCTGCTGTGGCCACTTAGGCCTGACCCTGCTGAAGGGTGGCCTTCCCTGGGAGCTTTCCTGTGTGGCCCTGGCTCGAATGGGGGGCTTTTAAGGTCAGCGTGCCCAAGCCACCACAGCGAGCACTGCACTGCCCTTGGGCTGGCAAGCCTCCTCGCTCTTCTGGGAGATTCCTGGTGGGTTCTGAGGGAGGGAGCAGATAAGGAGAGCCCCGCAGGGCTTAGGGAGCCCCTCCAGATTTTCTTTCAGGCAGCTCTGTGTACCCCCAGGCCTCCACGGCAGCCAGTGAGGAGAATGTCTGTCTCCGTACTGAGGGAGCAAAGGTTTCTCTCAAGAAAGAATGACAAATAATGTTCTCCCCCAGAGCAGTATCAGTGATGACTGTTGAACTCATAAAAGAAAATTCCCCAAACAAAACCAGGGGGCTAAGGAGCTGTTGTCAGATGTCACAGTCACTTTCTGAGGAAGATCCCGAGTCTCCCGGTCGTGTTGGGATCTCTATGCACACTCCCTGAAGACCATGGTTTCTCCTTTGTGGCACCTGTCACGCCTGTGTCCAACTTACTCTCTGTGCGACTGTCTGTCTGAGGGCTGTGGCCTCTGCTCAGCTCTGCTCCCTGGGGACCAGGGACTGTGGCTTTCTTGTCTGAGTGAATGACTGACAGAAATTCTCTATCACTCAGGACATTTTTGGGTGGAACTGACAGAAAATCAACTCAAACTGGCTAAAGTCCAAAGAGGACATTAGTGGCTTATAAAACTAAAAAGTTCAGTGGTACCGTGGGTTAATGGCTCCAGGGAGTCAGATGCTATCATTAGATTGTTCTCCCTTCTCTCTCATCTGTGCTAAAATCTGCATTTCTTATGTGTTTGCATCCTTCTCTTTTCCTGTAGATGGGTCAGGGGACAGTAGTGGCAGGAAGCTCTAGCTTATGTGGTCTTCATAGCTCAAGACCCCAGAGAGAAGGAGAAACTCTCTCTTGCAGCATCAAATCTCAGGGAAGCCCCTGATTCGCCTGTTTGGGTCACATGCCCTTCCTTGACCCAATCCCTGTGGCCCAGTAGGATGGAGGATTCTAATTGGCTAGCCTGGCTCATGGCCCGCCCCATACATGTATTGGGGGTGGGTAGCATGACTGACAAGTTATTGCATAAATGGGGCCCCTGCAAGGGGGGAGGTGGTTTCCTGAAGGAAAGAGTATTGAGAAGAAAGAATATATATATATATATATATCTATTCATTACATTCTTTTATAATTACGAAAGGCAACGTCTCTTTCTTTTCCTAGATTGACCAACCTAGTTTGGAAGCCAAACTTGATGTGTAGCTTTTATCTAACTTTGAGAACTTTCACAACTTTTGTGACACATGGAACTCAAAACAAAATGAGGCAAAACAAAGAAGATAGAATTTGAGAGTAATTTCCCAGCTACTGCATTTTAGCTTTCAGCCGTCCATGCCCTAGATGAGAACAGATCACTAACTCAAAACGTGGCCCCCAAAGGGGTTTTTTTTTTTTTTTTGCCATTATGGTCTGAAAATTAGGTTCCTGGGACACATTACCCCAAATATCTTTGTCCCTTTGAGGGACGGTAAATGGACAAGATCCATTCCCCAGTGGGCTGGGGAATGAGAAATATACAGCTGGTCATTAAAAGCTTTAGTTCAAGGAATTTTTTTTTCTATTAATGCAACTGAAATTGTTCTGAAAGCCAAGTTATTATCTCTGGGAGGTGAGGAGTTTCACGTAGGTGCTTGGGAAGAGATACGAGTTTTTGTGCCTAAAGTGGGAAGTTTGTGGGAGCCTGAGGGGCGCCTTGCTGCCTGTGGCCACCCGTGGTTCTGATGGAGGGGTCCAGACCACACAATGCCTCAGGGCCACCTGTCGTCCCTGTCGTCCGCTGGTCTTGAGGTTCCTGGAAACTTTCTTCTCTCCGTGTTTGTCTGGGATAGTCTTAAAAGGATGGTTTGAAAAGAATGTGATTGCTTTGTGTCCTGGTTTTCCTATTCCTAAGCTCTGGGACTCTACCCTCCATCCGGGAAACAGATGTCCACGAATTCACTTGCAACAAATACTATATGTACTCAAATATATGGGGACCAGAGAGAGAGAGAGATTCTTCCTTCTTTTCTAACGAGATCTAAAAACAAAGATAGATGTGGGTGAAATAGATAAAGCTACTTATTTATTTGCCCAGTTATATGCATATATTTAAAATCACATTATACACGACATGAGGTGTGAATCTGGAAATGTGGCTAGTTCCCTGTCGCACACTTCGTGAGTGAGTTTCACGTCAACTCTTCACCGGGCTTCCTCCGACACCGTGGTCACCAGCAGCTCCTTGAGGGAGTGAGCTGTGTTTTCCGTAGCTCAGAGTCGTCACTCCCACCTGAGCTGCACCTGAGCTGCAGGAGACATGGCACTTTTCAAATTCCCCCTGTGGGGCTGTCACTCAACATTTCGTTGTAAGGCAGGTTTGCATAATATTAGGATGGTTTTCCCCATTTGTCCTGTAGGTGTGAGTCAGTGATCTTCACAGTTTAATCACTTGCTTTATTGCATTTTAAAGAGATTCTAATAGGCTCATTATATTAGTTTCCTATTGTTGTGAAACAAATTAGCACAAAATTAGTGGCTTAGCACAACACTCATTTTTTCATCTCATAGTTCTTAGGTCAGAAGTCCCGGCACAGCTTATCTGGCTTCTCTTCTAGGGTCTCCCGAGGCTGGAATGAAATGTCAGTAGGGCTGCATTCTCATCCAGGGGCTCGACAAGGGAAGGATTTGCTCCCACGCTTCCCCAGGTGGTTGACAGAATTCATTTCTGTGCGGCTGCAGGACTCGAAGCTTCTGCATTCCTGGGCTCATGGCCCCTTCCTCTATCCTCAAAGCCGGCAGCACAGCATCCTTAAATCTCTCTCTGCCTCCGTTGTCACGGCGCCTTCTTCCTTCTGCAGGCAAGTCTCCCTCTGCCTCCCTCTTGTTAGCATTCCTGAATGTTTAGGGCCCATCCAAGGACTAAAGGAACCTGAAGACGCTTCAGCATGCTGCAGGCCTTTAGAATCTCCTTGTGGTTGCCCCGGACACAGAGGGCATCCCGGTTCTGAGGACTCCAACAACTCCTTTGAAGATGTTTTGTCCCAGCTCTTAGCTCGTTGGCAGCCCGGCCTGGTTTTGTGAGGGGTGATTCTCCAGGGTCCTTGTATCAGCCGGGGCTCACCCAGAGGACAGACAAGTAGGAGGCAGATATCAAGGGATTAATTGCAAGGAGTTGGCTTAGGAGACTGTAGGGTCTGGCTGGGAAAGTCTGGAATCTGTGGGGCAAGCCGTGGGGACAGGCGGGGTCTTGGGCATGGCCCAGGCTGCGTCCACAGGAGGCATTTCTTCTCCAGGGAGCCTCAGCCTGGCTCTCAGGCATTTTCAGCGATTGGACCAGGCCCACCAAGATCACCCAGGACAACCTCCTGTACCTGAAGTCAGCTGATGGGCTTGGATCCCACCTGCAGAACACCGCCCCAGCACACCTGATTGCTGTTTGATTGAATGACTGGGGCCTCGCCAGGCTGACAAGTCAAACTGTGTCCTTTACCATCTTCTTTTGAAAATATGCACCCAAACCCAGGGGGACTGGAGGTGCTGAAAAAAAATATGCTATATAATTGTAAGTATATGTATGAGCATGTGCCTATATAAATATTTATGCATGTGTAGCATCTATATGTATAATATACATGTATAAAATCTCCCCAAAGCCAGATGGGCCTGTCAACGTTCTTTTCTTTGGAAATGAGCTCCATACAAATGATTTAGAGATAATTTATGTGCTCCCCTAAGTGACAAGGGTTTTCCCATATAATTAGCAATAATGATAAATAAAAATAAAATATGGGATTATACATGGCCATTTATCCGCAATAAAGCTGCAGTTCCATCTGCAGGGATCATAAACTGCCGTGTGTGTGGTGGGGGGAGTCCGTGAGGTTAGCACCCGTCACTAGAAATCTGGTGAAATGACAGCTGACCATGTGAAATGTGACGCGCCACATCTTTGAAGGATGTGGTGGCATCTGGGTTGCAGGGAGCTGGGGAGCCGAGCCCCCCGAGGGGGTAGAGGGCCTGGAGGTCAGTTCTGCTGCCATTGCCCGTGGGGATGGCTTCCTCCTTTAGGCAGTGGGCACAGGAATGCCAGGACAGCCCCCCGGGGACCTAGGCCTTCTATGTACACCATCTCATTTAATCCTTCCAATGAACCTGTCAGGTGGGCACAGTCATCACCCACTTCACAGACCAGGCAGCTGAGGCTCAGAGATGTGAGGTCACACGTCCAAGGCCAAAGGGCTGACAATGGTCAGCACGAAGAGTGGCAGGGCGGCCCGACCCTACATTCTCAACCAACGCTGCTGGTTAATTCCACTAACGAAGCTGACATTGTCAACAGCACTGGCACTCTCACGGCGCCTCCCTGGCGCCAAGGACTCTGACAGTGCTCGCTCGCAGTACGTTAGGAGGAGCAACCGACACTCCCACTGTAGACGGGAGGAAACTGAGGCTCCAAGAGTCAACCTTGTCTCAAGGGTCCCAGTGCGTGAGGGTGGAGCTGGGTGGCGCTCAGGTCTGTCTGGCAGCTGAGCTCTTTGCAGGAATAGGTGGCTGTCCCTCACCTGTCCAGGGAGCAGATGGCATGTCACAGGGCCTGTGGGAGGATGTGAAATGGGCCACATATGGGCCATATCCGTTTCCAATCCCTGGAACCTGCAAATGTGACCTTATTTGAGAAAAGGGTCTCCTCCTTCATGATTAAGTCAAGGATCTTGAGATGGGAGTTGTCCTGCACTATCTGGGTGGCCCCTAAACGCCATCTCAAGTGTCTTTAAAAGAGGGAGGCAGAGGGAGATTTGAGACAGAGGAGGAGAGGGTGATGTGACCTCAGAGGCACATCCCAGATTTTGGGACAATGAAGCCTCAAGCCAAGCAAGGAACACCTGGAACCACCAGAAACTGGAAGGACCCTTTCCTGGAGCCTTCAGGAGGGACGTGGCCCTGCTGACACTGTGATCCCAGACTGCGAGAGAAGCAGTGTGTGCTGTTGTAAGTCCCCCAGTCTGCTGTCATCTGTCAGGACAGCCCCGGGAGACTAATCCAGGCCCTTGGGGTGAGCAAGTGAGGCAAACCCCCCTGCCCTGCCCTCTTTCTGAAGACTTCTCTGAGGGTCCCGGGACCCCTTAAAGCACCCTGGAGGCCACTGCATTAGGTTCCTGTGGTTGCTGTAACTAATGATCACAAACTTAGGGGCTGAAGGCAACACGAATGTGTTACAGTTCCGGAAGTCAGCGATCTGTTGCAGTCTACCAGGCTAAGACGGGGTGTCGAGGTGCCCCCGTCTGGAGGCTGCAGGCCAGAATCCTGTTCCGCCTCTGGAGGCTGCCCGGAAGTGGGGCCGAGGAGTTAAGAGACCCAGAGCCCACAGGAGCGACCTCAGGTCGGGACGGGCCACTGCTGGGCCAGGACTTGGGTGAAGCAAGTGACAGTCCTGCCTTGGGCACAAAATTTAAGGAGGTGCCAAAAAAAAAAAAAAAAACCCAAAAAACAAAACACTCCACAAAAATCAAATAATCCCTCTGTAATCAAGGTAAATGATATTTTAGTGCCATTTTTTTTTAAAAAATCAAACATAATGCAAAAATTCATGGTAAACAAGACATGAAAGCTTTAAATAAAGACAGATAAATAACAGCGCCGGGCAGAGCCCTGTTGGAGCCAGAGGCAAAAGGGAGAATCAGCAATACTGATCCTGTTCTCATTTAAAATTTCGATATTTTGCTCATCGTGGATATATGGCATTGATTTTGGATTTTTAAAACACTTTTTATCTCGGATACTGATTTTTCTTTCTTTCTTTTTTTTTTTTTTTATTTTTTGCTCTCCCTTACATGTCCCACCTGCTGCCGCCTTCTCCCGGGCTGCGGGGCGGGGGCAGCCGCAGGGACCGCTCGGGCGCGGGGAGGGGCCGCGGCGCCGCAGACAACGCGCGTCCGGCCCGACTGCCCTTCCGGGCGGGGGCGGCCCCGTCGAGTCTTCTGCTCCGCGTGGCTCGGACGCGGCGCCTGGCGGGGACGAGCCGCCCGCAGCGATGCGGGAGCCGCAGGGGCTGGCGTCTCCGAATCCCCGGCCGGCCCGGCGCCCGCGGCTGCGCGTCTGCCCAGCAGGGGGCGGCATGGCTACACGCAAGTCCCAGCCTGCGCCCTGGGCACGTTTTTTGCTTCGCGCCTTTGCTGCTCTTCTTGCAGACAACCCTGGCCGAGGGACAGAGACTGCTTTTTAACCCCTTGCCGCTCAGGCCCTGCTCCTGGGGAGGGAGGGACGGGCCTCTGGGTTCTGCGCTTGGCGAGCAGCGTGTTTTTCTTGCATTTGAATGGAAGAAACTCAGCAGACACACACTTACCTAATGTGTATCGAAAGTCTGCTGTGTGCCAGACTCTCTGCGGGCCTTTTCTTGCTGACTCATCCCCGCAGTCCTAAAGAGGTGGTCACTCCGGTGAGTCCCACCTTGTAGATGTGGACCTGAGGCTCTCCGCAGGGTGGGGTCTCTGGCTGAGGTCCCAGGACCACTGGGCGAAAGGGGTGATTCAAGCTCTGGTGTCCAAATCGGAATGCGTTTCCTGTGTCACCTCGTCTTGTCAACAGTGGCTGATGTAGACTCCACGCTGCGTGATTTCCACCAAAGGGGCAGGTTGCAGAGGCGGGAGCGAGGCACGAGCCAGGCTGTGTGGGTAACCCTGCCCTCCTGCCCCGCCCTGTTTCTTGCAGTGAAGAGTGAGACAGAAAACAGCTGGAAGAGGATGCACTTTGTCAATGGCTCCACCGATACGGGGGTCCCCTCCTCACTCCTCCTTCCAGCCTCTCGGGAGTCCCTTGAGAAGAGCTTAGAACGTGAATTGTCTGAGTGCCACCTGCAAGCATCGATCCGGCACTGCACTCTCCCTGCCCAGCTCCCCGCACACACCTGTCCAGGCCAGCCCACGTGCCAGGCCATTAAGGTCCCCCAGAGCAGCCCCTAGCCAATGATGTGGGAGGGGGTCCTCAAAGGTAGCTGACCTTGAACACCACCGTGATGGTGGTGATGTTAACATTTACTGGTGCTTTATTGAGCACTTACTGTATGCCACGCATTGTGCAAAGGGCTTTGTGGGGTTTACCTCATTGAATCTTCACAACAGCCCCATTTTACTAATGAGGAAGGTGCTGAGGGACTTGGGGCTGTGGGGGTTTGAACTGGGGTAAAGTGGGCCCTGGCCCTACACTCCCAGTTAGTCGAATGAAGGTGTGGGAGAATAAGTGGTTTTCCAGGAATGAGGGGTGAATTAATGGGGTCTGGGTTCTTCCCGGGCGGTCCTTAAGACAGAAATGAGAACCCCGGAGGACGACGGGTGTGTCTGGGGAGGTGGGGCATATCCCAAAGCTCTTGCAAGTCACACCCCAGAGGGAGGATCCCATCCCAATCCCAGCTGAGTCTGGTGGGGGGATCTTATTTTCCTCTTTGTGCATTTTTTATTTTGCTCATTTTCTACTGCAGGCGAGTGTGCATCACTTTTCATAATTTGAAAAGAAAACCATAGAAAAGCAAGACTTCAGAAAAAAGCACATTTAGACATAAGTTAACTGAGAACAGGTAGCTAAAGGCTGCTCTTAGCAGGGTGCTTGGTCAAAGGTAGTTCCTGGGGAAGGAACGAATGCTGGGAGTTGGGAAGGTGACAGGCCCCGGCAGGTGGGGGTCCCGGCTGGTGCCCCCCGACCCCTGCAGGGCTCTATAAGCCAGACAGAGGGGGAGCAGGGGATGGAAGACCGATGGCTGGTGGCGGCAATGGCTGAGTTTTCTGTGGGCGTCTGGCTGGTGACCTTTGGGAGGAATGGATTGAGAAGTGACTGCTATTTGTCGAGGCCCAGCTCAGAGACATCGAAGGGGGCCGCCTGCTCGGTGTTAAATGTCAGGCTCCCGCTGTGGTTGGCAGTGGGAAGTGCATCCCGGCAGGACGCAGGGCGACTGAGGCTTCACAGGCTCCGGAGCCCATGTGTGCCCTCAGAAACACACGTGCCCCCCTGATTGGTTGGGATGTTAATCTGTGACTTATTCTTGTCTCTGTGTAATAGGAGGTAATAGGACTTTTGTCAGGGTTTTGTGGTATGGAGTGGAAAACTGAATTTGCCTGAGGACAAGCCCACTCCTGGTTTTTATTTTCAAAAGGAGGGAGGTTTGGAGGGAGCACGGCTAAGAGAGTTAGCCATGCTAAGAGAGCAGCACGGCCAAGCTGGGGTGGGGTTCCCAGGGCTGGGGGGACCACGGCTCAGCCTGAAGCCTCCTGGGCAGGTGGCAGAGTCTGTGTTCGTGGGGCCGCCAGGAGATCCTGCCAGGCCTGAGCCTGGATGCAGAGGCCCCTGCTTCTCCAAAGCCCCCCAGCCCCGCCTCTTGCCCTTTGCCCTCAAGAGACCCTTGAGGTCATGTAAATCCAGAGTGTGTGAGCCAGAGCCAAAGCTCAGGGTTTGAAGCAGGCTCAGCCACTTTGCTGGTGGCCTCAGGAAAGCCCCTGGACTTCTTTGTGCCTCAGTATCCTCATCTGCAAATCTGGCATTGGAGTAGTATCCACCTGTGATCTGTTGTGAGGATTATTTCAACACACAACGCACCTGGAGCAATGCCTAGCATACAGTAAGTGCTCAATAGGTGCCCACCTTGCTATTCTTTTAATGACTGACCAGTGCGGACTGTGGATTTGGGGCTTCCCTGAGAGTGTGGCTCCATGCTAGGGCCCTGGGGCTTTGGGAAGGCCTGAGGGTAAAAGGGACCTCCCTACGGCTGGGGTTGACTGTCCCGGCCGCCCAGGAGGATGGAGGCTGGAGCACTTCTTGGGGGTTTGAGGAAAGGGAGAAATGAGTGAGCCCCAGACTCACTGCCCTGTCTTGTAGGAGGCTCGTTGGATTAGGCTTGTGATCTTCAAGGGTAATGAGGGGGACAGCTGGCACCGCTTGAGAAAACTCACCCTGCGTTTCATCTCATTAGTCTCCCCAGGGTCCTCTGAAGTGAGCTATGTGACCCCCATTTTACAGGCCCCCATCAGGGCTGCCCAGCACTCACGGCTGGTGAGCGAGGGTCCAGGGACTGGAATGGGTTGTCTCCTTCAGGGACCCTCCACACTGGTCTCAACTGCCCTTATGGTGACGCTGGCTTTACAGGGACACCTGGGCTCTGTGTCTCCAGTGACGGAACGAGCTCTGCTCAAGGTCCAACTCTGAGACCCGGTGCCCCAGGCCAGCCTGAGTAAGAGATGGAGGTGGGACCTGAACCCAGGCTGACTCCCAGAATGGGACGACGACCACCACCACCGTAGTTAGTCCCTCTATCACCAGGGAAAGAGTAAGTGACCACACCAGGATGCCAGGGCATAAATGTGGAGTCCATCCATCTTCTCCCTGAACTTTAGGGAGGACACAGATGAGGCCGCGATCACCCAAGAGGATGGAATCCATCCATCTGGGATGGCAGGATGGCATGGCCAAGGGTGGCTGGTGGGGACTAGGACCCAGGCAACCTGGTTCCGGCCCAGCTGCCCAGCACACAGTAGTGCTGCTCTGGGGGCAGTTCCTATCCTGGGAGTGCAGTCTCTCTGGCTGAGAGTTCAGAGAAGGAAAAGAAAGAAAAAAAGACAAACTCAACCTTCCCTTTCCCCCTCCTTTCCTCCCTCCCTCCTCCTGTTCTTGGTGTGTCTCCCTCTTTCTTTCATTCTTTTTCTGTCTCTTGTTTTGCACCCCCCCACTGTCTCTGTCCCCCCCTTTTCTCCCTCCCTCTTTTCCGTCCTCTTCTCTCTCCTCCCACTCCCTGGGGCGGGAGATGGAGGTGGGGGCTGTGCTTGTGCTCTGTGCCCACCCTAGGGGCTTGGCATTCTCTGCAGTGAGGGGAAGGAACAGGGGTAATTACCTCATACAGTCTCCGGTGGACGCCACAAACGCCGTGAAAACAGAGCCTTCTGAGCTGATGCTGTGGGATTCCTTCAAAGGGCTGGTGTGCTGGCTTGCCTGGGTCCGGGAGGGGACGAGGGGGCTTTGGAAGGCCACTCTGGGCATGGTCCCTTCACAGCCTTTCCTGGGCTCCCTCTGAGGTGTGACGGGAGCCCATCGGGGGGAGGTGGGTGGTGATTAGGAGCAGCAGTATCACACCAGTGCATTCAGATTCTCTCCAGAAAATTAGAGAAGTGTGTGCCCTCTCCAATTACATTTCTTTTTTCCCGGTTCCAAGGCTGGGATCAGTTTTGGTCTGGGTTGGTAACATCCCGTCCTCCATTTTCTTTGTCCTGGTCTCGGAGTCCACAAGGAGCGACATGTGTGGTTTCTGACTCTTCGCTGGGCGAGGCTGCCGTGACAAACTGCACTCGCACCTTTCTTTAGGAGACTGGTCTCCAGAGGGGCGCCTGCGTGGGGTTGAGGCAATTTCTCTTTGCACAAAAATGTCGTGTTATTAGTAGGTGTTTGAGATCCACGCCTGAACAACATCCCACCATATGTAGGTTTGAACTCACAAACTCACCCCTCTGGGGTCTAGCAACCCAAAGCCAAGGCCTGCGCCTCCATTTCAAAGGTTCGGCAGGAAATTAAATGTATCTGGCGGATTTATGCATTTATCATTTATTTTAAAACTTTTCTAAAACTGAAGTAGTACAGGAAAGCACGCATGTCGTAAACACGCAGCTCGATGATGCATTTTCACAAACAGAGCACACGTGTGTCACCGGCTTCCAGAGTAAGACACAGAAGGCGGCCAGCACCCTGCCCCGCCCCCGCCCCAGGCGTCCCCACGGAGACCCCGGCTCGTTGACTCCGCCAGCAGCGAGCAGAGCAGGTTTGTTTTTATCTCTCATCCCTAGTTTAATAAATATTGAGCACCGACTGTGTGCTGGGCATTGTCCTAGACACTTGTATGTGAGAGTGGGAAATGTCAGACATGGCACCCGGCCTACCTGGAACACCACGCTCTTAGGGAAGTAAGATATTAGTAAAAAATCACACAGAAAATGTAAAATTTCTGGTGACAAAGTTGTGAAGGATGGTATTTGTTGTTCTGAAAGCAAGGGGGTGTTGCAGGGCAGGTAAGGCGCTCTCAGGCAGGGCTATAGCTGGAGCTAAAGATGCCTGGGCGTTCAGTGAGACAAGGGCGGGAAGGACTGTGGGGTCTGGGATTGGGTCATACTTTGCTTATAAGCGAGTCATTTAGCACATTACTGATTATTAATTGCTGGCAGAAGACACGAGACTCCTGGGTCAGGGACAAAGGACTGCATTGCCCATGGCACAGTCATCAGCACTGGTGTCAGCGTGTGTGTCGGTGCCCAAGTCCCGCGGGGCAATGTGGTGTGTTTGTCACAGCTGAGGACACTGAGCCTGGGAGCCGGCCATGCCATAGCAAGCAGGAAGCAGGATGGCCCTTGTCCTGGAGGGAGACACTGCCTTGTCCATCAAGGTTGCTGACTGCAAACACAACCCTGAGAAAGGGCCCCGTGTAAAGAACGGTCAGGAACGTGGCACACCCGGTGTATTAGCTTTTAGGTTTTTATTGCTGCTTTAATAAATTTCCACAAATGTGGGGGTTTAAAACAGCACCCATTTATTATCTGACAGCTCTGTGGGTCAGAAATCCAGACGGACGCTGCCATTCTCTGGTTAGGGTCCTGCAAGGCCATGGTCCAGGTGTCAAGAGGCCCAATCTCTTTTCTGGAGTCTCTTGGGGACAGTCCACTTCTAAGCTCATTCGGTTTTTTGGCGGAACACGGTTGCCTGTGGCTGCAAGACTGAGGCCTCGTCTCTTTGCTGGTTGAGGGCCAGGAGTCGTTTTCAGCTTCTCAAGGCTTCTGCCTCCATCTCACGTGACCTCCTCTATCGTCAAAGCATCAATGACAGGTCAAATCCCTCTTGTGCTTCAACCTCTCTGACTTCTCTTTCTACCACCAGCTGGAGAAAATGCTCCACTTTTAAGGGCTCAGATGATTACACTGGATCACCTGGACAATCTGGGGTCATCTCGCTGTGCTGAGGTCAAAGGTGCCATGCAACATAACAAAGTCATGGCCGTGACATCTCCCTGTAGTCAGGTTCTAGGGATACGGGTGTGGAATCCCGGGTGTGCACGTGGGGTGTGTTTAGAATTTTACCTACCACACCTGGCAAGAGGTGTAGGCGGGTGAGGGGTCCCTGGAGGACAGTTCTCCCAGTAGATGTGCTCCAGGTGGAGGGAACGGCAGGTGTTGGTTGTTTGGTTGGTTCTCAGTGAATTTGTGGAATGCTCACATGGTTCTGTGGTGCCTCTGGAGTCACTCAGAGTGGGATTTGCCACCTGGCTCCACTGCCGTGTGACCTGGGCAAGTCACTTCACTCCGAGTAGCCTCCATTCCTCCACCTGTGATTGGGACTCCTGCGGGATCGAGTTGCAGAGTTGCTGTGAAGGTGAAATGAGCTGAGCGCAGCATCTGGCTGCTGGGACCAGCCAGCCAACCTGCAGAGACAGGAGGGACCCTGCCTAAAACGTGGTCCAGTGTGGAGATGAGTGGTGCTACACGCACCAAGAGGTAGGGAAAGTTTGTTGCTTGTAGAATGAGGCTTCCCCGGGGGGAGCGGAGCAGTCCTCCCCAGCTGGTCTGAAAGGAGCACAGGGAAAGGAGACCAGTGTAGGGTTTTTATGGTGGCTGGGGGTGGGGCTGGGTCAAGATTCCCATGCATGGTTCGAACGTCTCACTGGTGCAAAAGGAAACATCAACTGGGCCTTCTTTTCTGCTTCCCCAGCCGCGGGACAGAGCAGGGGAGAGAGGGTGAGGCTTAAAAGGCGTCAGCAGTCAAGCATCAAAAGGTGGGGTCAGACTGTATCACACTGGCACTTAGTAGGGTGGCACTCAAGCACTTATTGCCACTTGGCACTTAGTAGGCACTGGCACTCAAGCCCTGTGGTTGCCATAGAGCCATGGGGCAGGGCTGGCTCTTGGCACTTAGTAGGGACTCAAGCCAGGGCTCTTGGCCACTTGGCACTTAGTAGGGACTCAATCCATGTTAGCCACTGTTTTATCTCCCCGCCCTGACAATGGCTGTCCAGCCTCCCTTTTCCTACGAGGGACCCCATCCCAGGCTATGCCCCAGCCATGTACCCCATCTGCAGGGCACCCTCTGCACCCCATCTGCAGGGTACCCCATTCCTAGGCCTCTGGCAGAGCCATCCCTGCCCCATGGCTCTATTGCAACCACAGGGCTTGAGTGACTCCTCCTTCACTCCTGGACCAACATTCCCTGTGTATCCTTGATGGAACGCCGTAGTCAGACATCAAGAAGCAAGATTTACTTCCTAATTAAAAGGGAGCTTCCTGAACAGCAAATCAATCATACCCAGGCAAGAGCACTCAGCACTCAGAAAACAGTCTCTGACTCACGTGTCTAATATCTCTGGGGCAGCGAGCAGCTCTCTCTGGGTGCCTGGGGTTCCACGTCTGTGGCTTATCCGAGAGTCATCATTTGACTTTCATCTAATCAGAATCATTACCCACCCATGCAGAACACAGCTTATTAACCACACGGTCGTCTTCTGGAACTAAAGCCCTGTCAGGTTGCCTAATAGTAATGCAATTAAGTGCAGCAAGCGTAAAATTTGGAATTATTCTGGGCTCCATTTTTAAAGTTTAAATGAATGGCCTCAGAAAGATATTAACGTTTATTTTTTTAAACGTGGACATGGGCAAAGTTTAATTTATTTTGTATTATTTTGAAGGAACACCTGGATTTCCCTTGAGCCTTGGCAATGGCCAGATCCTAAACATGGTGTGCGCTGAAAACAGCATTGTACGCGTGAAGTTACTAGAGTAGCCCTACAGCTCAGCCTGCCTCTGGACCTCCTTTTTGTATTTTAACTTTGTGTTATAGCTGAGCCATGCTACTTCTAATAGAAAGCAGTCAGATAGACCTGCGGTCCCCAACCCCAGGGCATGGACCAGTAGGGGTCCCTGGCCTGTTAGGAACGGGCCTCACAGCAGGAGGTGAGTGGCGGAGAGAGGGACCAAAGCTTCGTCTGTATTTACAGCTGCTCCCCATCGCTTGTATCACTGTGTAAGCTCCGCCTCCCGTCAGGTCAGCAGCAGCATTAGATTCTCATAGGAGCGCGAACGCTGCTGTAAACCACGCATGCGAGGGATCTAGGCTGCTCTCTCCTTATGAGAATCTAATGCCTGATGACCTGAGGTGGAGCTGAGGCAGTGATGCTGGTGCTGGGGAGCGGCTGCAAATACAGATTATCATTAGCAGAGAGGTTTGACTGCACAATAAATGTAACGCCCTTGAATCATCCTGAAACCATCTCTCACCCCAGTCCATGCAAAAATTGCCTTCCATGAAACTGGTCCTTAGTGCCAAAAAGGTTGGGGATAGCCGAGATAGACCAACCTGAGGAAATTGGAGCAGAAAGATCCTGGGTCTTGGTGATATTGTTTGAACCCCTGATCAAGCTGTGCCTGAAGCAGGGCTACCCTAGAGCTTTCCAGTTATGTGGGTCATTACATTCCTCTTGTGCTGTGGCTGGTTGGGGTTGAGTTTCTTCCTCTTACAACCAAGAGGGTTCTGATATAAGTTCATAACCAAAGGCAGATCCAAAAGAACCACCCCGACAATATTTTCTGTGATAGCAACGTTTTATATTCAAAATCTCTTATCAGTTCCAAACTCCAAAATGCTCCAAAACCTGGAAATATTCTAATTAGTTTGACTGCAACACTCATTCGTTCGGTGGCAAAATCTGAACCAAACTGAAATGTGGCTCCTTTGAGCCTTTATTCCATGTAGTGTGAATTTCCCTAAGTTTGGGTATGAAAATGTGAATGGTTTTAATTTTGAGGGGCTGCCTCAGACCTTGCTAGAGGGATTACGTAACATATAAGATATGCACTTTCTCAAATGTGCGGAATTCTAAATTCCCAAACAATCTGGTCCCAGACTTTGAACACTTGGAACCCAGAGTCTGCCGGGACAGTTAAACCCAGGTGTGCATCGATGTGTGAGAGCAAGAGTCGTGTTTCCCAATGGTTTTATTTTGTATTTGATCATGTCATTTTCTTCTCACACAGACATAGGAGTTTCTAATTTGTCTTGGACTGAAATGTGCTCGCGACAGAATCCGTTCTGCATCCCTGACCCAATTACGCTCTGCACATTTCAGGGACTGTCCGTTCTGACCGAGGCCCGCCGGGCGCTTCATTGCTGTGATGTATTTTGGCGTCGGGTGCACGGGTTCGCCAGCCTCGTCTCGACCCCGGAAATGCTGTGGTATTTTACAGTGTGTGGTGACATTTATGAGCCCATTTGGACACCCACAAAGAGGTTGATTTCCATAGATTAAATGTCAAGTTGAAACCGTCCGGGGTAATTGAATTCTCGAGCACTGTCCACTCTGATTCCCAACTAGGGCTCCTGACTGGACGTTCCAGCTGCGCTAAAAACCCATGGGTGTGGTTCCAATTGCTTCACGTCCAAAGGCCAGACCGTGAGTCCAGGGGCAGGGTGCGTGTGGGGAGGACCTTGGCAGTGTAGTTCGATACCTGCAGAAATGTTGCCTCATTTTTTACGTAAAAGCTCATGTGGCTAGTTGGTGAATAAATTATTGGAGACAAAAGACAAAAAAACAAAAACAAAAAACCAAAAACCTACCCACTGAGCTTTCCTAGATGTTGATTAGTTGAAAATATCTAACCATCTGTATACTGACCTGAGCAAAAGGCTGAAAAAGAATCAGTACTGTAACGTTTCAAGCAGAAGTAGTTGCAAAGGGCATTGAATACATGTACATAAACTTGGCGTAAGCTTCATTTAAATTAAAGGGTAGCCAAAAAACATCAAATAGTTTCCTACATATTTAAATGTACTTGCATGCTGATTGTCCAGAGGACCATGTGTCTTCAGACTCTGAGCTGGGTCTCTCGAACTTTTGTTCTCACGAGGAGCTAGAGTTAAGCAGCATCTGATGTGGGTCCACACGCGCCCATCTCCTCCATTGGTACCCTGGGGTCTGGAAGCACAGGCCATGCTTGGAGGTTTCCCCGTGGGGATTTCTGTTTTTTCTGCAGGTTCAGCTGTCGTGCAGTGGAGCAGCCTGCTCGGCGCCACCCTAAGCGTTTCCGCCGACAGCATCTGCTGACCACAGCGCTCCCAAAAGTCAGGGCTGCCAGTCAACACACACCGGTCAGTTAAAATCAGAACTAAAGTATGTCCACCTGCAAGTTTCAGAAGAGTCAAAGTGGATGTGCTGATTCCCTGTCCAGGGTTGGGGCCAGGACAGGTCAGGGGTCATCTTTGTTTGCTAGACTTTTTTGTTGCCAAACTGTTGTGGGCATGCAGATGACATTGATTTGTTTTGTGATCAAGGATTAGAAAAAACAACAACCTGCCATTGGAGGTTACTCCGCAACCAAGGTGTGTGCTGCCCCACCCGTGGCCACGGACGCAGATGTGGTCCCTGTGCGGCCGGGATGGACGTGGGCACTGAGCAGTTGCTCTTTCCGGCCACGCCGCCTGTCTGCGCTGGAGGCGTCTGGCCACAGAAGGGACAAGTGTTTCTTCAAGGGCAGATGCCTTCCCACAGCGATAACTGGGATGCCAAAACATTAGGATTTAATAGGGACGGGCTTGGCCAAGCGTCCGGTTGTTTAGTCTACATGAGGCTAAACTTCTGGCTGATTGGAAACATCTCTGGAGTTGGAGGGGCCACGTGATCGGGTCTCAGGCAGACACAGCCCAGGTCAAGACCAATGAAAGACACACAGTCGGGGAAGGTGTTTTCCGAGTAGGGGAGGAGAGGCGGTGGTAAGATGCGTGCAAGGCTGTGTTCGTTCCCTGGGGCTGCCGTCCCGGGTGCGGCAAACCGCGTGGCTTAAAGCAACAGAGCCGTGCTCTCCCACCGTTCTGGAGTTCAGGAGCGAGGTGTCGGCGGGCCGCACTCCCTCTGGAATCTGTTGGGGAGAATGCTTCCTTGCCTCTTCCCGGCTTCCGGCGGTTTGCCAGCCGCCTCTGGTGCTCCTGGCATCACTCTGATTTATGCCTCCGTCCTCCCGTGGCCTCACGTGGTGGCCGTGTCCTCCTGTGTCTCCCTCTCTCTTCTTCTTGTGACGATGCCAGTCATAGTGAAGAGCCCACCTTGCTCCAGTGTGACCTCATCCTAATTTAGCAAATAACATCTTCAGTGCCCTTATTGTGAGGTGAGTTCACATTCACAGGTACGGAGGCTAGAACTTCAACAGATCTTTCTGGGGACACACTTCACCCTATAATATGTTGCTCCCCCTTTCTCAGAGCCTAAAGAGCTGTGACGTTTCTTGGTGTCCATGTCCCCTGTCGCCAGTGATGAGCGTGGGTACCACACTCAGAGGTAGTGACAAGGCTTCTGGAAGGGCAATTCTCTTGTGTATTGGCTCGTCTGGCCTGGGCAGCCCATGAAACCTAGGAGTTTCCCACTCTGGGGTGGGAGGAGGGGTGTGGGGAGACAGAGAACCATGTGGCAGCGGGGAGAAGGCTTCTGCCATGTGGCTGTGCTCTCAGTACCACACACAAGGCTCTGAAGGTGTCTGCAGCCAGCCCCTTGGAGGTAGGAAGGCTGGAAGTTCAAATCATGCTCTGGAGACTTTTACAGAGAACAATGTCCCTGAATAAAAGCAGCTCTTCTGATGGGGCTTCTGGGATTTAGAGGCTCTGAGCCCAGAACTTGCAGGGGGTGACCCCAACGTAGTAGGAATTCTGTTCCCCTAGTGTTTGGGCCCAGCGCTGTCGGTGCTGGGATGGGGTGGCTGGGGTAGGTTGGCAGGGCTGGTTTTCTTAGAGTGCCCAGGAAGCCCATCTTCTCCTGGAAATCTATACTCATTGGCGAATCTTGGTCTCATTTCTGCCTTTAAAGCTGTTGTCTTATTGCAAAGGAGAGTCAAGCGATCCTGTAAGTGTTTTATTCATCCTGAAAAGCAGGCCCAGGGATATCTGGGTGCAGAAATACCTGAGCAACCAGTCATTATAAGTACGGATGGTGGTAGGTGCAACAGAAAACTGCATTAATGGACCTAGACAAATATTTTAAAAATTAAATCAATTATTGTTTTTCTTTTAAAAGCCATACCTAGAAATTCCCAAAGTATCAAAAAAAAAACCAAAAAAAACTGAGAATCTATTTTGCCTTCCTCATTACATTAGCCAAGAATGGGTGTGTATGTGAACATTCTGGAAGGGAGGTGCTGCTGAACTGATACCGTCTAAAGCACACTTTGTGTTCTTTGCAACATCCCACGAGCGAGTTTGCAGGGGACTACGTCCTCAGGGACGCGGGCGAGTTCTTCCCGCCCCCGGCCTGGGCCTGGGTGCCCGGCGCCCGCCGTGCGTGTGCCAGGGTGGGGCGCGCTGGACTCAGTGCACGCCCTGCTTGGGCCAGCGCAGCTCCCTGGCGTACGCCCCTTTGCAGCTTCGGATCTCCTCGTCGTGCTCCAGGCACTTGTTCAGGCCCGGCACCGTGGACCTCCAGCCGATGAAGCCCTGCGTCGTCCTCGGGACTGGCGGGGAGGGGAGGACCTGCAACGGAAAGGCAGGGGTTCAGATGCCGGGGCCACCGTGGCCCGACGCGTGTCCACAGAGGTCCTCAGGGCCGGTGTGGAGGCTGGGGCGGGAAAGGCAGAGGGAAACGCTAATGTGCCTAAGGCCTGTTGGAAAAATAAGCACGCTCCAACCAGCTGGGCTCTAAGGCTCACGTCTTCCCTGGAGCTGATGGACATCAGACATGTTTCTTTATCTCGTAATGCTTAAATATTCAATTTATGACATCCGGTAAAATGATTTTTATTTGGTAAGAGAGCAAAATAAATAAATAAAAAATAAAAGGTAAGATGCAGAAACATTAAATACTACAGCTCTCATTGCCTTTATACAATAGGGGGCAATGTTGTTGGAGGGTTTTCTGTTAGTTACAAATCATCCTGTTTTTATTAGAAGGCTCTGTGACACGTGTGTTTGTACACATGCACATCCACCTGGACACACACTTCAAACCGTAGAGACCGTGGGAAGGAAAAACAATTGAATTTCATTAAAAAAATACAGAAGGAAAACGGGCTTCTACTTGGAATGAAAAAGCACCCCTGTGTCTGTCAATTCCTTGGACAGACTTGACACTTTCGGAAAATGAGGGTAAATGTTTAGGCAGGTTCCCCCCATCTTTTTTTGAAATAATCTGTTCTGCTCTTATCAGGTGATGTGAAGAAAGGCCACAGCGAGGGATATTTGCTCTAACGGAAGACCCAAGATAAAGAGGTCTAATACGCTTTGGTTTCAGTTCACTCTGACGGAATCTTCCAGTGAGGCGGCGGCAGGCGGGGAAGGTCCTGGGTGGTCCAGCGGCCCCTGGTGGATGAAGCCCCTTGGCACACGTTCTTGATGTGTCAATCAATCTCCTGAGAGGCTGTGTGTACGTAGGGAGGGTCATCAGTGAGCGCCAGAGTGGCCACAGTGTCCCTGAGCTGGCCGGGGGCAGACTGCTCACAGGGAAGCCGTTCTCAAAGTGCTCATCCGGCCAGGCTCTCGGGAACACACAGACCAGCTTCCACGTCTCTCCAGCTTGCAAATGAAATGCAGGTGAAATCCACCTGAGACGTCAAGTTTCATCCACCAGATTGGCAGAGGGATGAAAACACCAGCTAACCAGGGCGTTGCACGAGTAAGGGCAATATGGCAGGTGCCCTCTGAAAACGCCAAGGCAAACACCCTTCGGCCTGACAACTTACTGCTAGGCTTTTATCCTGAGATATCTTAATAGCTACACAGGTGCGCACCGATGTGAGCTCGAGAGACACCTTGAAGCCCTGTGTGTGCTGCAAATGACTGGGCGGAAGCACGTGTCCGTCCACAGGAGACGCATTCACACCACGGAGCACAGTTTAAAAGAAGGAGGCAGCTCTGCCTGCTCTAAGACGGAACAGCCTCTAAGAGAAACTTCTAAGAGAAAAGGTACACAAGAAAAGGTACACGTCACAGCAAGATACGGTACAAGGTGTGTAACGAGAAAGCAAGGCTGGGGAGCCGCACGTGCGCCTGTGCCGGCGTTGCTTCTGTGCGAGGGCGCCGGGGCTGGGGACAGCGGCTCCTGGGAGGAGGGAAGGTGGCTTTTCACAGCCACTGTGAAAAGTGTGCCCTTTTGGGTATGAGGGTTACCTGTTAAAAATAGGTATATTTGTAAAGACTCTGGTCACCCGAAGAGGGGATGGAAAGGCAGAAGATGGAAACCATTTAACGTTTCTTGGGCAAGGAATTAGGTTTGGAGGGAAGCAGAGGCTAAGTACCTTTCTCACCCGAACCGAGGTCCTTGTCCCTGCCCTACATCCCACAGGCCCTGTCCGTGAGTGCGGCCTTCACATCCGGCCCTTGCCCCTAAGCAGGAGTCTCACTTAGGAGGAAACGATGTTTCAGTTTGTTCTGGCCACTGGGGCATCCTCAGCTCAAAGGGCACCTCCACAGGGAGCCTTTCCTAACTGCCCTATCCTCTCTCATCCTGCAACATGTCACCTGCCTGTTTCCTCCTTGGTGATAGCATAGCAGATAAGAATTTTGTTGATTTTCTTGTTTAATGTGGGTTCCCCTGACTCAGGCGCATGGGCTGGGGTCCTGTCTTCTTGTTTATCATTGTTTGCCCGACCAAGCACCTGGCATCTAGTAATAGCTGAGAATCACCAACCACCCTCTAAAAATGCTGGGCTCTGTTCTAAGTCCTTCAGGCACATCACCCTATGGAAGCCCGATGTTGCTCTCTGAAGTAGGTGCCTCATTAACCCGGGAGGAAAGGGAGACACAGAGAGGTCAAGCCACTTGCTCAAGGCCACACAGGAGATGAGCAGCAGAGCGGGACTTGGATCTCAGCAGTCTACCTCCAAGCCTGGGCCCATACCCTCTCTGCTTTTCTGCCCACACCCTGTAATTGCTGGTTGAAAGAACACCATAAGCCCCTCCTTTTCCTGGCTTTCCTCCACGTCTGCAGAGCAAGAGTCGATGGCCCTCGCATATGCAGAGACGTTGAACCTGGCAAGTGTCGCGTAGCTGGGCTTGGAAAGGGCATGGAAACCGGACTCCGCACGTGCCGGGCGCTGCTGTGTTCTTACCTTTGGCTATTGGCTTTGTGCACCTGGAGAGATCAATTTCCAGTGGGACTTATTTCTTACTTAGAAAAACGAGTATTTAAAAATGACTTTTCCAACCTTGATGTATTTCTCCACTGGGGTCACTGGCCGGATGCGGAAGCGCTCGGGAAGTTGGATTTTGGGCTTTGGGGTGGGGGGTTCCTCTTCACCCTTGATCAGCTGAAACAGAATCCCCAGAGACAGAAACGTCAGGCTGAGGCAGGGGAAGTGTTTCCTTTATCACTCCCCCCAGAAAGCCGCAGGTGACAGGTGACGAGAGTGGGGCTCAGGCTCGTCCCAGTGACACAGCCAGGAAAGAGTGGAGGGGGGAACCGCAGCCCCTCCCACTGCTCGCCGCAGCCCACTGAGTCACATTCCTCCGCGGAGGAACTGGAGAAAACTCGACGGGTTATGGACTCAAGAGGTGCCAGAAAGATTCCAGGACCCACCTTTAAAATATTAGAGGAAAGCCTCCACTCCCCTTTTCAATTTTTAAAGTGATTTTGAACTCTTTGAAAGCCCAATTTAATTACATATAAGGAATATTAATATAGACTCTTTTATGCATATTATATTAATAAGAACTCATTTTATGCATAAAATTTCAAATTGTATAACTCTCTAAGAATTAACAAAACTCATCAGGAATGGCACAATCTCAAAGCTAGTGGGGTGGGATGAATTACAAATGGAGCCTACGCTGCCCTGAATCATGAATGTTTTGAATTATGCAGTTCTTTAATACTGCATCCCTCCGAAGAAGTGTGCCTTCCTCGTGTTCTGTCCTGGAGATAGTGTGTGAGGTTGCAAACTGGTGGCCACCACTCCACTGAAGCCCACGTAAGCAGCCTGTGTGTCTGTACAGTGTTTGATACATCTGAGCCACTTATTCTAGACTCAGAAGATTTTATTTGAACACCTGGATTTCTGGGCTCCCTGGCAATGGGAATATGCAGTTGGCCTCCCCATATGGTAGCACTCTGCTCGGCTGATGGTGGTGCCACTTTGGACAAAGCCAGTGGCCTCTTCATCTGAGTCCCCACCTCTCCCTATTAATCTTGCGTGGCCATTCTCCAGTTTCTGTCACCTGTCTGGTCCCTGTAGACTTCTGGACTAGCCAACCCTGGTTTAGGGAATGCCAAGGGTATTTTCCCAACAACCCCTCATCTGCCACGCCGTCTCCAGGCCTGGCAGGGTGTCCACAGACCATCTTATTCCATCTGCACCTCATAATTGCCCAGTGAGGCGGGTAGGACGATCACCCCATTTTATAGATGGGAATTCGAGGGCAGGTAGCCATGGAATCAGACTGAGCAGCTTCTCACCTTGGCGTGGTCCTTATTAGTTATATGATTTTGTAGTTCTTTGAATTTTCCAATCTGTAAAATGGGCCTAAATGAGCTCCTCTCTCTGCACAGGGGGCCTCGTGCAGATTAATGAGCTGTTCCTGATGCGGCATCTGGAACGTGCATGGCACGTAGTAAGTGCTCAGTAATTTGTGGGAGGAGGGAACCTTCTGGTTTCAGAGTTAGCAATTTTTGCCTATAACATGCTCTTTAATTTTATTCTCACAAATTATAGACCTCATAACCATTCATGCTTCGAAATGATTGATTCTATAACCTCAGGGCTCATAAAATTTATATTTACCTCCTCGAAGGGGGTTGTTAAAAATCCCCAGTTCTGGGGCCAGTTTTGCCGTGCTTCGGATTCAGCCTTCAGACGATATCTCCTGAAAAAGAAAGTTCCTGAGCACTGGGCAACCTCTGAAAGAGGCTCAGGCAGGAAAGGTCCATTGGAGGAAGTACCCTCCTCATGCACGTTGACGGGATAGCTGTTCTGTGCCAGGGATGGAGCTGGGTGCCAGAGCGAGGGCCCCACCACGGAGCACCTCCCACCACCGAGGAAGACCCTCGGCTAACAGAGAGATGCTGGTTGGATGTGACGGTGGTGGGGTGAGGAAGGTGGACAAGTCTGGGCTGACTCTGCCCCAGGGGCCTTCTAGGTACCAGAGTCCTTATCTTGGCGGCCCTATGGCCCACAGTGATGGGCAGATATTAAACAGTTATGGGGGTACATGGCAAATACCCTTGTCCTCAGGGCAAAAGCCAGCAGGAGTGAGTGAGGCACCTAAGGTGCAAAATGCAAGGAGGTGCTCACTCCCAGGTTCCTGCCAGGGCAGTGTCAGCATTCCCATGACCTTGACATTGAGCACGTCCTTACACATGGCAGCAAGTGCCTCCCTAGCCCACCCTCATCCAGCCCTGCTTTTGTCCCCAGTCATATAACTTACATATAAGTACCCGGGAGCTGAATTGCAGTAGATGAGCTGGTGTCTTACGTGCAAACATCTAATTACACATGTAGTCATTTTGATGTTTCTAGTTTCCTCTATACCAATATCTGCACATGTCCCCAGCCCCTAGGGTCTCTACAGTTTTGGAGGCCCCGGCCAATTCTTTGCCCTGAGCCCTGAGCATCTGAGGCAGAGTCTATTTCCAGTCAAGGTGTAATGTGAGCCACAAACAGGAGCCACATACCTGATTTCAAATGTTCTAGTGGACACATTAAAAAGAAAATAAAAATAAACAGATGAAATTCATTTTAATAAGCCTTTTTTTTTGTATGAACCTTTGAAATCTGTTGTATATTTTATATTTACAGCTCATCCCACTTTGGACTAGTTACATTTCAAGTGCCTGATAGCCCTGTGCCTTCTTCACAGAGGAGGAGCTATCTGATTTGGGTCTTGAAGGATGAGTAGGAGTTTGGTGGAGAAGGAAGGAAAGGGCATTTCAGACAGAGGGAACGACCCTGCTATGGCAGTATCTCTTATGGGGATACTTGGCTAAAGTTTTTTTTTTAAAAAATTAATAGCTATGTATATTATGCCAAATGATACAGGTTTTCCATTTATAAGAGTGATGTAAAGTTGCCTATAAATTTATTAAGTAAAACCCAATTTAAAGACAAATATGAAGGGACTAATACAGATTTTACAAGGAAAAGGTAGTTTAGACGGTAAGCAATTATGCTTCCTTGTAACTAAAACTAAACCTAAATTCGTAACTTCCCACATTAGTTAAAACTTCAAAGAGATGGGCTAATATTTAGCAATGTGATAGAATATCAATTAAAAATACCCATTACAAATGTCTTCTGATGGTAAATCTTTTATCAAATGGTTGTATTTTTTAAAATTAAAAGTTCTTATTGCTTAAAAACCCAGGAAAATAGAGAGATAAAGTGCACTTGTATCTCTCATTCAAATTGGGCAAATATTAAGATTTTCGTTTTCTTTTTCTTCTTCTTCTTTTTTTTTAAATCGGGTCAATTTTAAAAATAAGAACACATTAGTCGGCCCTCAAGAGCAAATCCAGTTGTTGCAAAACCTCTCACTTCTCCACCTTCCCGGTGGGCCTGCCAGAACAGGGCGGAAGGCTCTCCTGTTGCCCTCGTGTCCCTAACATTGTCCCCGTTATGGCCCCTGACCATCCTCAGCGCACGTCCTTCGCGGGGAAACAGGCCGCCAGGCGCTCACACTCCAGGTGAGAACCCCCATCCCACCGGGTTACCGGACTCCTGCGTTACCAGATCTCATCCTGGGCCACAAAGTTCATGCGTTCCGCGGCCTCGGTGCTGAGCGGTTTCTGCGCCATGGGGTCTGGGGTCTCCGTGGGTCGCCCGGCTCTGGCCCAGGGCACAGCGTCCCGCGTCGCCCAGGAGACCGGTTGCCAGGCGACGAAGAGCGCAGAGGTGGAGGCGGGGCCTCACCTGGCGGGGGTGGGGTCCTGGGCTCCTGCCGCGTCCTTGGTCCCGTCTGCTTGAGTCTGGGCTTTTCGCCCACCTGCTCCTCAGCGGCAAACCTTGGGGGAAACTCTGGACCTAACCACCACTTGTAACCACCACCTAGAGATTAGGAAACGAGCGTCGACGGTCACCCTTAATGGAGCGCACGGTCACCACCCCCTTCTGGCCCTTGTGGACTTCTCTCCGCAGATTAGTGTTGCCACTGTCTGAACTTTGAGTGTGTGGAATCATCCAGATGTTCTTTGTGACCGGCTTCTTTTGCCCAATGTTGTGCTTGAGAGGTCGGCCCACGTGCTGTGAGTGGCCCTAGTGGGTTCATTCTTCTCCGAGAGAGGGTTCCAGGCCACCATGGACGGACATTGCCTTGGAGCTTTTGGCCATCGCAGAAGTGCTGCTGTGAATGTTACTACATGTGTCTTTTGGAGAATATGTGCATTTGTTGGCACCCACTCTTTATAACATTCCTAAACGAAGTTCACAGACGGTATTAGCTGCAGACCCCACCAGCCTACACCCTCTTCTTTCATGCCCATCAGCATTAATCAAACTGTCACAGGGGTGCTCAATCGGTGTTTGTTGATTGACTCATTGACATCCCCAGGCTTCTACCACACCATGTTGTCAGGGCCTGGAACTGGAAAATGGGTCTGAGATGACAGCCAGGGGCACATCTGCACAGGATAGGGAGACATTTTTCTGGCTGAGCAGCCAAGAGGCACGCAGGAGCCTCAGGGAGCTGAGCAAAAGGAGGTGGTGTGCCTGGGCTGACCTACAGGTCGACTCCCAGGTAGTCATCAAGGGCACGAGTGTTTCCATCCTCCAGGTGGGTGTCTGGGACTCTCCTGGCCTGACTTCCTGCTTTCTCCTGGTCAACAGATGTGTACTTCTGCGCGGTGTGGAGGGTGGTCTAGCTGATATATTTTCCTCTCTTCACAATGGTCCTATATCCCTGGCGCATGGTGGCTTTTTTTGGCTGTTGGAAATGCCTGGCCGGGGCCCAAGATTGGGGTGGTCCCAACGGCCCGCTTGGGCAGATTAGTGAGGCGGAGGGGCTGGAAGTGGAGCAGAATCGATTAATTAATGACTGTGTAGCACCCCGTACCGGTGGCTGAGCCAACAGCAAGCCGGTGGGCTGGGGGAGGGGACAGGTCTCCAGGGAAGAGGGCGGCTGGGGCTTTCGTCCCGGCCTGTTCTCCGAGATCCCCATTCCTGCGATGGGGAAGATATGCTGGAAGGGGTTGAGGGGATGGCTAGGAAGAGAGAAAGATTCATCACTCGGGGAGGACAAGTTCTGCTCCCCCCTTGGGGAGCTTGTAAGACATTTCTGTTAAAGTGATTAATTAAGAATAAATTCATTTGCTGATGACTATATGTGTCGGACACAGAGGGCTCCTACATCCTACAGATGTTTGTTGAGCACCTGCTGTGTGTCTGGTGACAGTTAAGTGCTGGGGACACAGGCGGGGCAGACCCCACGAGTCCCTGTCCTCCTGGAGCTGGCACGCCACATGGGAAGACAGATGGTGAAGCAGACAAGCAAAGGCCCGGGCGACGTACTGCCAGGGGTACCTGCCCCGGGGTGCGTGGCCAGCGGCTACAGAGAGGCGAAGCAGGTGCACCAAGGGGGCGGTTTTCAATGGGTGGTCGGGAAAGGCCTCTCTGAGGAGGGGACGTTGGGCGCAGATCTGGTGAGGGAGGGGCCCACGTGAAGGGAACAGATGGTTTTCCATGCGGGGCGCAGGGCCCGAGGACAGCCAGCGTGGGGTGTTTGAAGCACGCAAAGGCGGCCGGGGCAGCCAGGGCGTGTGTGGAAGTATAACAGGCACAGAAATGGAAACACAAGCCCCTGCCTTCCAGGAGTGCCGTCTGGCGGGGACACAGATGTGCATGCAACTACGTGATAATGCAGCCTTACGTCCGAAATGACAGTGGGGTGTAGGGGATTCATAGTGAGCCCAGATGAGATAGTAAAGTGCAGAGGAGGTCATGAGTGAGTTGGGTTTTGAAGGATGAATAAGAGTTTGCAAAGCCTGTCAATTCTCCTCAGAAATATCTGCACAGGGTAGGCTGGGGATGGGTCCAGGACTAGAACCGGGTAGAGTACTGTGGTTAAATGCACAGGTTTTGGGATCTGGGCTCAGGTCTTGGCCCTGTGCCATCTCAGTGACCTTGGGCAAGTTGCTTAACCTCTCTGAGCCCCAGTTTCCTCGCCTGTAAAAGGGGTAATGATTGTACCTTTCCCTTGCAGGATGCTTCAGTGGCTGTGGGGGCAAGCGTAAGGGCTCTGCACGATGCCTGGCGCAGCGGGCGCTCACAGTAGTGAAGAGTGTCGCTCACGGGACATCCCACTGCCTGTCTGGCTCAGGCAGGCTCCTCGCCCGACACTAAGGTCTGGGGGTTGGTGTTGGGGGACATAAATGCGGCTTTGCATGGAACGGGGTCTGCTCCTTGAGGATGTAACACCAGCAGGCGGGGCTCCTTCTTTCCTGAGAGGCGGGAGAAGATGGGGGGCTCCTCAGGGCCACCTGAGGCTGCCGTGGTGACCGACAGGGCGCCAGCGTGCACCAGGGCCTGGCTGGGCGCTTCCCCACATCTCTGATTCAATGGTCACAGCCACCTGGAGCAGAGGGCTTCATTTGTGGCCACTTTGCAGGAGGGGACTCTGGCCTCAGAGGTGGCACTTCCTTCGCAGGGACAGGACATGGGACCAGCACTTCTGGGTCTTCCTCTCTCTCTTAACTGGTGAACGCCTTTGTCTCTCTAGACGATGTGCAGGTGGCTGAAGCCTGGCTGTGGGTCTAAGCAGTGAGAGTCGGGGAAGAAGATCCGATCCTGCTTTTTCTGAGGTGGCGTCTGTGACAGGCGGAGTTTCCCTGTGGCAGCCCTCTCGGGGACACGTCAGAACCTGCCGTGTGTCTCATGGCAGCTGCTCCCAGGTAGAGGATGAAGGGAACTTGGAGACCCTGAGCCGCCCACCTCCCGGGTCCCCCCGACACCCTTCCCGACCCGCGGGCAGGGCCCTCGTTTCCACCAACCACAGACGGCCCCACGGACTCACTCTGTGCAGTCGGGGTGGGCACTGCCTATCCTGCCCAGCGGAACCACCAGAACCCTCTTCCGGCCACCCAGACACGTCTCCCCCTCGCCGGGGCGGCCAGTTCCAGCAGATGAAAATACAGGACGCCCAGTCACGCTGAATGTCATGGGACATACTTAGACTACGCCTACTTCTCCCAAGAACTTATTTGTCATTTATCTGAAATTCAGACTTAGCCAGATGTCTTGTCTCTTGCGTGGCCACCCACCCTCAGCGAACTTCCTCGCCGGTGTGCATGCCATGCGCACACACACCCAATTCTGTCTTATTTTTGAGCCCTGGTGGCCTGTTTACGCTTTGTTTTATGTACCCTCCTCCTCCTTCCTGGTTGAAACCCTCTCCCTCTGATAGTTAAAACAAGACGTTCCTGGGCTTCTGGCAGGCACAGTTTCTTTACCTGATAGTTTTTTATTTTTTGGCAAGATTGGTATTCGGCAGAGATCTCACACGGGAAGAGCAGAGGGAGAAAAGGGGCTGCCGTACTTGCTGATCACACGTGGGAGACTAAGAAAATACTTACGGCTTGCAGCAGGTTCACCATGTTCCTGTATGTTAGTATTGTTGGCCCTCTCTCAGTTCTCTGGGACAGTGTATTTTTTATTTTTTTTTCATTTTGCTTTCACTTTACAAAACATTACGACAACCGGAGCCAACCGCTTCTTTTTTGGTTTTTAAGCTTAAACAGTTTTCTTTTTTGATTTTTTTTCCCAACCAAAGAATGCTTTGTGCAGTGAACGGTTTCTGCCAGCCCGCATGCCTTCTTCGCATGCGTGATCATTACCTCGACTGCACAGCAGAGACGGGGGGGCTTGAGCTGCAAGTGCCCATCTGCAGGGGACGTGTCTGGCGGCGTACCCGAGCTTCGGCTTCAGGGACTCAGCAGTCCTCCTTCCCCACTCATTGTGCTTGCTTTAGTCACAGCCCGAGAACTCTTCCCTTGCTTCGCAAATAGTCTACACTCCACGCACCTAAAGCAACAACTAACGTCCTTCTCTGGGGCTTGCTGCAGAGGAGAAATGCCGCACCCCTCCCGCGGCACCCAGGCGCCTCGCTCTCCGTCTGGCCTCGTTTCAATTACGGCTCCAATTAGCGGCCCCGCAGTGGCTGAGTGCGGCTTCTGCCCTGCTCTTTCCTCCCGCCACCCGCCCGCGTTCCCGCCCTCTCTGGTGCCAGCTTTCAGGATGTGAGAAAAGCCCAGCCCCTGCATGAAAAGAAAAGCAAGCTGATCGCAAGGGGGAAGAACCAAGTTCGATGTCGACCTGTGAATTCTGCTCAGCAGTCCTGGGCGTTGGGGGTGGTACAGGCCCAGGACCCCCCTTGGGTGGCTGTTAGCGGTGACAGCAGAGAGGGAACCGGTGAGCTCTGACAGCGGGGACAGCCCGTTTCCCTCTGCCATGACGTCTCCACGCTCGGGAAGGAGCCTGGTTGGAAATTCGATGTTTTGAGAAGGGAAGTTGCGCCTCTGAAGGGGTTAGATGCAGCTTCAAGTCACAAATGCTGACTTCGAACGGGAAGTTAAGAGCAGTCACTCTATTATCCAGAGATATTCTACTTAAGTGGGTTGGCAATGGGAGGGCTTTGTGCCCCAGAGGGGCGCAGCTGCCCTGGATACTGCCCACCGAGAGCCAGACAGAGGGTTTTGAAGGGAAATTGGATCACTGGGTAGAAAGGGGAGCAGAGGGGAATGTCCCTGGGGACTGGGATTGGTGGCCTCGCTGGTTGTGGGGAGTCCGGACATTATTCCCAGCACAGTGGGAAGTCCCCAGTGCAGCTGGACAGCTCTGCCAGTCTGACGTGCAGGTTTGCCAACATTGGGCACATCGTAGGACCACCTCCCCGCTGTGTCCCCACTGCTCCCCACAGTTCTCTGCTTGTCACATAGCTGGGGGCATCAGGGAGTTCAGGGCTGAGGTGAGACCTTGAGTGAGAGAGGATGACGGTTGCTGCTCCTGAACCCTTCTAGGAAGCTGCTGCTTCCAGGTCTGACATGATTCTGGGGTTGCAGCTAATTTTATTGCCTCCCCACCCCTGCTGGGCCATAAAGTTGGCTAAACAGCGGCCTCATCCTCCCAGCTGCAGTGATTGGTGGGGAAGGAGAGCAGGGCCAATCAGAGTCCTTCCCTAGAATTTTACAAACAGACACTAGGATGATATGACAAAAACTCTCTTTTTGTCCCTAGGCTGGGATAAGGAAAACTTAGAGCTGTCGATAATCAAATGGCCTCTTTCCCCACCCCTACAAACTGTGCTCTCCCCTCTCCCCTAGTCATACTGTATGAAAAAAGCATTAATGCTTAGGGAAGACTGAGGCAATGAGCAGAGAGTGGAGAGGTGAGGGGAGGGAAGGAGAGAGAGAAAGAAAGAGAGGGAGAAAGGAGAAGGAAGAAAGAAAGGAAAGAAAGGAAAAAATCGAATGACTATCGGAATGTCTGTGGCTTCCTCAAGCGAGCTCTACCCCTTCATGGCCCAGTTAGTTGAACCGATACATCTCACTTCAGTGTTGTTTGTGACGGGCTTCCAACACTTAAAACGGATTGCAGAACATTTCACTCTGGCACCTCGTCTCACTCCCCTGCCCCGGGAAGGCGGTGTGGCTCAGCGTCTCAGGATCCTTCCTGCCAGATGCCCTTTGCCTTCCTGCCTGATCCTGGGATCCCAGTGCCCTTAGCTGCTTTCAGGGGCTGGGTCCAGTTTAGCCACAGCTCACCTGCTCACCTGCACACATTCGCCTAATCCCTGCTTTGTGCCAGGGCCTGGGCTGGACCCTGAGGATGCCACCAGGATAAAGCACATCCCACAGCCCAGACTGTGGCTCGGAGGAGAAGCAGCTGCTGGAGGGGTAAGGAAGTGGCATAGAGGAGCCACGGCGTGGCTGGGGGCCCAGGGCCGTGATCGCAGGGCTTCCTCATGACTCCTGTTAGCACCTGGAGCTGCTCTCTGGCTGTTCCTTTCAGGAGCTTCATTTTCTCTGCTGTGGTGGGAGAAGGGCTTCCTCCTGGGGGTATGGCTTTGCTGTCCACCTGATGATGATGATGATGATGAAATAACAGCTGAAATTTATTAAGCACTTAAAACAGTATTTCCCAAGCATCGCTGCACTTCAACCTCACAGTGGTCCTGTGATGTAGGAACTCGGATCATCCTTATTTTGCAAAGGCAGACACAGACTCAGAAAAGGTAAGCCACTTGCCCATGGTGACGCAGCTATAAAGATAGAAAGCCGAGCTCCAGGTGCACCTAGTCATCAATGAGACTAAGTTCAAATACACCTGGAATATCTGTTTAGGCCCCTTAGACAGATGACAGACAGGAACACGTCCTTTCCCAAGTTATATCTTGACTGTAAAGGAAGTGAATGGCATTGCTCTTTTCTGTGCTTTCTGCCCCCAACTCTCTCTCTCTGAGGCTTGAGTGAAGGGCCTTTCAAATGAATATTTTTTGGGGTATTTGTTAAAGACCTGCTATGTGCCCAGCTCCCCGTGTGGTGCAGGTCAGCACAGAGCGCACGGCACGGCTCTCCCTGGGTGGGTGGTCTCGAGTCCAAGCCTCATTCTTCCCTCCAGACCCAGCCACCTGGCCAGTGCCGAGCACACAGTGGGTTCTCGGTGGATACTTGTTTTGCCCGGTGAGGGCTGTTCTAGCCATTCTGAGCATGGACGTCTCCCCCGGGACGTGAAATAACACCTCCAGTGGTTAAGATATGTGGTCCCACCTCTGAGACGAGGAGAGGCCTTTTCGTGTCATGGCCGTGGACATGAAGACCCAGGGGACTCTGCGTGTTTGCTCTAAAGGCAAATGGATTTGTGGATTGATCTCTTTCAGCATCCTTCATGCTGGCGTCTGGGGAGACGTCTCTTTGAGACTCCTATTGTTCATGTTCAGATAACTTCATATAAAATGGATTTTAAATGAAATCTTGGGGGCTCTACGAGATCCAGAAGGCTAAGTTGGGAGTATCTATTATTTCAGAGATTTACTGGCACCGTGACTATTGAGGAGCTGTGTACGTGCCAGGTCTTTCAAAGCGAGTTAATGAGAATCGCAGCTGCAATGGCTCCAGTTCAGATGAATTCAGAGGACCGTCTGCTCATCAAAGAGGCTTAGCGGAGGGCACTGGGGTGGGAGTCTGGGGGACCTGCCTCAGGCACGGAGCTCAGGGCTGTGATCTGCAGGCTGCCTCGCTGACCTTCATTCCTTCTTCTGTGATCAGACGGGGAAGAGAGAGGGAGGGTTTGCGGGGAGAGAGAGAGAGAGAGAACGCTGACTCTGGGGTTTATGAGTTCTTGCCATGCCCTGATGCTGCACATGGGTACGCGATGGAGGTGAGTTCCTAAGCTCTGAGATATCAGAGTCACCCACATTCTCCTGAGGAAGTTGCTGGTCCTCCTGGATCAAAGGAGACTGGAGCCTCCCACTGCTGGGGACCCCTGAGCACTTCTGACAAATGTCAGAGCCCCAGATGTCCTGCGAATCAGAGGAGCCTTTGTCCTAGCTGGGAGCCTTTGAAGGTTTTTGGGCTGGAGACGGTCACACTGTGGCCTATGTTGTTCAGGTGGCTCTGGCCGGGAGAGTGGACTGAGAAGCCACACCAGAGGCCGGGGGCTAGCTGAGAGGTTGTTGGTGATGTCTAGACATGTGGTGGTGAGGACTGGGCCAGAGAAGTGGCATTTGGCTTGGGAGAGAGAGCTATAAATGGGGGACATGGGAGAAATGAGGAGAATGTCTCAGCCAGGACTCTTACTTGAAAGATATTCGGCTCAAACCAACTTGAATGGAAATGGGATTGCTTAGCTCTCATGTTTGAAGAGTCCAGAGGCTTCAGGTAAGGCTGTATCCAGGTGAAGTCATTAGGACCTGGTCTCCTCTGTCTCTCGGCTCTGTGCTCCCCTGTGCTGGCCAGTCTCAGGCAGGTTCCCTCTGGTGGCCGCCCGCAGCTCCAGGTCCCAGGCCAGATGGAGGGTGCCTGTCTCCTGGTTGCTCCTGCACAAGGGTCAGGCTTTGCTTGGACAGGACAGGACTGTTGTGGGTCATGTGCCCATCTCTGATGGAGTCTCCATGACCAGAGGACAGATGAGCTGACAGAGGTGCTGGGGCCACGCGGCCACGCCAACCACATGGGTTGAGAGTGAGGCATGTTGGCTCCTGCAGACATGACCCAGGTGCGGGCAGGCAGACCCTGCAAATGTCTGCTGCCTGGGAGTGGAGGCCAGTGGACTCTGGGGCAGGGAATCGATGTCACAGGTACCTCTGAGGTGTGGCCAGGGGCAGGGAAAGACAGCCACGATATTTGGACCGAATTAAATTGGGTTGACCTTGCGGCTCTGACTGACTTGGGTTTCCCTGATTTACAGACGTGCCGCGACCTGGCTTCCGTTTGCCTGTAACTCGGCTGTCGCTTCCACTTTATCTCTTATTTAAGACCTTGTCACGGCGCTGTGTGTTTGCTGCTCCTTGTTCAGGGAAAAAGGATGAACCAGCGCAATTTTGCTTTTATCTCCTGGGACAGTGGGCTTATCACTTATTACTCCTGCTGGTGTAATCAGGACGGGTTTTACAGGAAAACAGTTTTTTTCTTTTGGGTCCAATACAGAAAATGCTTTGCTGGTCAGTCTGTCGTGCCGGGGAACCACTGAAGCCTGACTTCAGGGATGCCTTTGTGGGTATTGAGGTGGCCTTGCCATTAGACTGAATTGTCAGGCTCTGTCCCCACTCACCTGGGAGGTTCCAACCCACCTCTGGCCCTTTGCTAGGACTTCCACCAAGAATGCGTCTTCCCGTCCTCGTGTTCCTCACCCTACAAGACTGAGCTCAAGTCCTTGGGGATCACAGGGTCTCCCACCTGTCCCTGAGGCCCCCCTGCTTAGAAGGAAGGGGGCTGCCCTACCTGAGGCCCGTTCCTGCCTCCTGGTGACCACGTGCCCAGGGCAGGCAGCTCAGCTTCACTGGTTCTGGTTGGGCCCCAGTGAAGGGCCTGGGCTTGAAGAAACCCTGGGTGCCCCGGCTCCTGGACTCTGCTCGCTGATAAGGATGCCCCGCTGAGCCAGGAGCCCTACACAGGAGCCCCTCCCTCATGCCAGGCGGAGTGCACATTCTCGTGTGTTCTCCAGGTGCCTCTCCTCTCTGGCCGAGCAGACACCCCTCTTTTAGAACAGATGTTTTATATCACCCCCTTTGCCATCCTGTGATAAGATTCAGAGATAATATAATGCTCTAACTATGACATCAAAGAGAAATAAAAGGAAAGTAACAGAGACTAAGAAAATGGGATTTTTGACACGTAAACCTTCCCGGCTTCACTGCGTCAGGAGACGTGGTGAGTGGGCAGATGGTCAGGCCTGTGTGTGCGATCCGTGTGACTGTGCCACCCCGTGACTGGGCCACCACAGATGCCACCGACATAGAGTGGAGCATGTTGGCCACTCAGATACCACAGTGACGTTGCTATTGGTGGCACGATTTTGTGAAACAACACCTGCTCTTAACTGAAGGTGTCCAGCAGTTTTATTCCTGGAGAATTTAAAGCCAAACAAAATGGCACGAGAAAGGTTGTGCATTTCTGTGTGTGAAGTGACTTTGTGTTTACACGGGCGGGGAGGACGGCGCCAGGCTTAGAAAATTATGAGCAGGATTTGCACTGACGGGAACGTCCAGTGGACTGTTCCCAAGCCCTCGGGGTGGTGCACGTCTCTCTGCGGTGCCGACGGTCCCGCACGTTGTCAGAAAGCCTCCTCCTCAGCACACAAGGGCCCTGTGGCTGTGCCTCCTCCCGCAACACTTCCAAAACTCTCCCTAGAACCTGTTGGGGACCCCTGCACCCTACATTCACAACTCACAGCAGTCCTGGGGGATGAATATTGCCGCTGCCACGTCAGAGACCTCGAGCTCTCACTTCTGAGACCCCAGAAGTGAGTAAGCGGTCCCCCTCGGTGTTAAAGGTGCTCGTGGGCTGGGCAGGCTTCAGAATCTTATGACATTTGTTGGTAAGCGTCAGCACCTCTGAGATCAATGCATGCATTTATCCGTTTATGTATCAGACACCTGTTGACTCCCTGCACAGCTCAGTCAGGCAGCGCCGGCCCTGCTCTCAGGAGGCAAGTATCTTGTAAGTGTCCACCTGGAACCTGCAAATGTGACCTTATTTGGGAGCAGGGTCTTTGCAGATGTAATCAGTTAAATGAAGATGAGGTCATACTGGGTTATAGGGGCCCTAACCCAGTAACTGATGTCTGTATTAGGAGGCCACGTGGAGACACAGAGACACAGACACACAGGGAGGAAGGTCGTGTGACCCGGCAGGCAGAGGTTGGAGAGAGGCAGCCACGAGCCAAGGAGCGCCAGCAGCCGCCTGCAGGGGGAAGCGGCCGGCAGGGGTTCTGCCCCGAGGCTTCAGAGGAAGCGTGGCCTTGTTGACACCGTGATTTCAGACTTCTGGCCTCCAGGACTGTGAGGGGACAAAGTCCTGTTGTTGTAAGCCACTTAGTTTGCATTGGTCTGTCACAGCAGCCGTAGCAAACCCACACGGGAATACCCACAGTGCAGCTGCTGAGTGCCCGACAGAGAGAATCTCGTGGCACAGTTAGAAAGGGCCCCTCGGCCAGTTTTATAAATCCAGAGGAAGCTTCCGTGAGAGGACCCCGACCAGAACACATGAACCGAATGCCTAGCGTAACCCAGGCTCTGAGAGGGTGTGGGCAGCGCGTGGCCCGGGGAGAGGCTGCCGTCTTGGCGCGTGAACTTCTAGACAAACTCCGGGTCTGGGACTGTGCTGGCCTGACACTCTCCACCTGCTGTCTCGCTATGGGCACCTCTCCCTCCCCCAGGTGCCGAGGGTGCTGTGCACAGGGGCTGCCGGGCGTGGTTCGATGGCTCCAGGGCTAAGTCCTTTGGCCTCGCTCTACTGGCTCCACGCCCAGCCCCGCCAGCCCCTGGCTGTGAGCGCTCAGGCCACCCTTCGGCCCCTTTTAGCCTCTGTCACATCCATAACATGAGCGAGATAACGGTGCCCACCGCCCAGGGCTCTGGGAGGAGCCGGGGTCTCAGGACAGAGGTCAGTCTGCGCCATCTGAAGTTGTAGCATCTTCCCCAGCAGAGTGGGCCACGTCCTGACCACGTGTCCTTGTGCATGTGGAGTGTATGGGGCACGTTTATGAATGGGCTTTCCCTGAAGACACAAAAATCAGGAACTAGGAGAAGGAGGCTGAAAGACGGAGACATCGGGGGAGAAACACGAGACTGTTGCAGAGGGGAGCTCAGATGCCTCCTGCTTCGGGAGCCTTCCCAGAAACATCTGCCTGGGATGTTGCTAATATTCCCAGGAACCTGCCCGGCCTGGTGCAGAAAACGTCTCAATTGGCCCTACGCTTTCTCATGTAATTCATTTTACTTGTAAAATGGCTACATATTAACTCTCTTTAGAGCCTCCCCAGGAAACAGGGATTTCAGAAACATTTCTGGGAAAGACTGGAAAAAGCACCAGCCTTTTCTGTACATGACTGCAAATTTCCCGGCCTCACAATCTGTGCTCTGGCCACGCTGGCCTGGTTCCCATCTAGGAAACACGTCAGGCACGTTCCTACCGCAGGGCCTTTGCGCTTGCCATTCCCTATGCCTGGCATGCACTTTCCCTTTCTTTCTCTTCCTGAACAATGGAGCTCTGCTGCCACTTGCTCCAGGAAGCCTTTGCAGACGAGGCTAGATGTCCTCCCCATCCTCTGGTACCATCCTGGCCTTTTCCTACTGTAGTGTGCTTTCCCAGTGAGTTTGCTCAACACTGAACCCTCAGAGTTCAGGACAGTGAGGCTCTTTGTTGGCGCTCAATAAATATTTGATAAATGGATGAATGAGATAATCAGTGGGAGGATGGGGGTGTTGGGAAGAGCCAGGCTGCTGTTCCTAGCACACACTCACGCCACCTGGCGCCAAAGAACCAGCCTACTGGTTGGCATCCTGGGCGTCCTTGGAAAGTGTTTGCAGACATCAGGACAAGGCAGGAGCAAAACAAGCCTTTGTCTTTGTGCCTCTGTCTTCCTCCCGCCTTTGGGCTTTCTTGCTCCCAGCCATGAGCACGCTGCAGACCCAGGGAAGGTGCACGGCCTAGCTGGGCCCCCACGGCCCCCGCCGAGCCGCAGCTCAGCCATGCACAGTGAGGCGATGTGAAGCATGTGAAGACCCAGCTTTGAGTTCCTTGGCTCCTGTGGGTTTAAGTCAAACTCTTCCTGTTACTTCAAAGTAGACTTGTTGGGGGTGGGGTGGGCATATTTTATACAGAGCGTGTTTCAAATCAAAGAGAGAGCATTTCCCCCCTTCTTCTTCCCGTGAAAGGCAGGGGGCCTAAGACATTTTAATAGCTTTCATATTCCTTGCTCCAAATATATTATTTCGGCACAATAGTTTCTTTGCGGGAGAATTGCTTAAATGATTCAAAATGGATTTAAAAATATATTTCAAGTTTTAATTTTATGCACAGAGCATTAATGAGCGGAGTGCCTTAGAGACTGCCTGTCAGTTTAACGTATTCACAATATTCTCGGCACAGATGTTATTCCATCTAAATCCTTTTAGAGGGAAGAAACCAGTAATTTTTTTCTTGGGGGATGTCAGAAAATATATTATTTTTGAAATTATATTTTGATCCCAGAATTCTGCACTAAATATCACTGTGAGGGTCTGAGTTTGTCGAGTCATCTGGACACTAAACTTTGAAGG